>JAQFVV010013344.1:0-150281 GCA_028023455.1 Epiperipatus broadwayi
TACCTGTACCGACTTTGTCTCGGTACAATATATATATTTAAAAAAAGATTGTATCATGTGAGGACAGTAAACATTTTTGAATCCTTCTCATTAATTTTTTTAATTGTTATTGTATTAATATAATTTTATTTTTATGAGTTTTATATTGTTTAATTTATATTATTTATAGCTAATATTTAAAACAAGTATATTATCTATACTAGCGTTTTCCAACCTTTTTGCCGTGCGACCCAAATAGACTTCATTGAAATAGTTCTGCAACCCAAATGTTTATTACATAAATTATAATATAAAATAAAAGAGATATTACATCAGCACGGTACTGTATATATGCATATATTCGGATCAATTTGATATTTGTAATGAACAAAATAATTTGTAAGTTAAAAGTTGAGTTAAAGTTAAACTGCATATTTTTAATTTAAAAGCTTAACACATTTTGTTAATTACCAAAAAAAAAAGTGTTTTCTTTTCAAATAAGGTTTTATTTCTATACGAAATACAAGCAAAAATTACAAAAATAAATTATACAGAATTTTATTTAAGTTATGTATGAAAAATTTAAAAAAATAGTCTACTTTGGCGTATCAGTTCAATTTCAATATTATTTGAAGTTACTGTAAAAAATTTGTAAAACTGCAGCAGTAACATATTTAAATAAAAATTGCTAATAAAATATAAAATAATTTATTAATTGTAATTATATTTATTACAAACATTTGAATTATGAACATACAATGCAAAATAATTATTTAATGGCTTTGTTGTTGTTGCTTCTTTTCAATTAATTTATCAATTCTTGCTCCAACAGAATTAGTTAAAGCTAATCTCATTGTTGAACTAACGTCGAGTCTGTTTCTAAACTTATTTTCCGTAACAATCATTGTTGAAAATATTCTTTCAGCCAAATAAGTTACTGCAAATGGAAGTAACAATTTTATAACCTTTTCACTAAGGATTGGATATTCATCCTGAATTTCTAACCAAAATTTAGGCAAATTCTTCTGGTTTTCCTTAAACTTTAATTCTAAACTTTTGTCTGCTGATAATTCTATTAATTTTTCTTTTTCTGATAAATTTAAGTTATGTGAATGGTGTCATTGGAAAGAATTTAAAATCCACATATTTTTGAAACGAATATCTTCTGTAGATGGGAAGTATTAAAAAAACTTTTCTTTGTGATTCTGAATGATTTTACTTATACCTGAAATTTCATTATGCATTATCATTTTATCCTTAATCATTTGTGAAAACAAAGGAAACATGTCAAAACAATTGTTTCTAATTGTGTTAATCCAGAGTTCAATTTTTTTTTTTTAGAAATGTTTCCATTTTATTGTAACAAATAAAAAGATTTGTGTGCCATCCTTGTAATGACAAAGTTAAATTGTTTATTAATGAAAATATGTCAGCTAAATAGGCAACTTTGGAAAGCCACACATTACTTTTAAAATATTCACTGAATACTGTTGGCTTCTGATCATTAAGAAATATTTCAATTTCCACATGAAGTTTAAATATACTACTCAGAACTCTCCCTCTTGAAAGCCATCTTATGTGGTAATGTAATAATAAATTTTTACGAGCGGAACCCATTTCATCACATATTAATCAAAATAGATGCATGATTAATGCACTCTTTCAAATATAGTTTTCTGTTTGTACATATTGATTTAAAATATCATGTAAATCTGCAAACATATCTTTGGTAGCTAATTGTTCCTGATGAAAACAATGGGTTATTATTCAATCTGGATGAGAAATTTCCTTTATGCATGTTGCTAAGCTTCTGTTTTCCTGTCATTGCCACAACCCAATCAGTACAAATCCCTTCGCATCTTTCCCAAGAAATGTTTTTTGTTTGGAAATACAATTTCATTATCTTTAAAATTTCTTCTGATGTTGTTGAAGATTCTAATTTTAAACTGCATAGGAATTCTTCCTGAATATCTTTACATGTAAGATTAATATATCTTATACAAACTAAATATTACTGCATCATTAGAAATGTCTGTAGATTTGTCTAATTGAATTGAATAATACTTGGATTTTTTAATATTTTCTATTAATTGAGATTCAACATCATCAGCCAAATCAATTACTCACTGACTTATGGTATCGTTTGACAAGGTAATGCTGTTTATTTTTTATTCAAATTCATTGCCAAATAATTTGCAAATATCTTTCATGCATGGCTTTAGTAACATTTCCTCTATTCATATGCTTTTTTGCATTTAGCAATGTAATGGGCTGCCAAATATGAATATTTTAAAAGTTTTTTTTTATCTGTAGAAACAAATTTTGTTAAATTAGATCTATTTTTTAAAAATTAATCGCATTTTCTTAAAAAAAATCCAACAGATTTATCTTTATATTGACTATGTTCCTTAATAGTTTGTTACTTTTAAATGAAGAATTAGCCAAAGTAGATCCACAGACAACACATTGTGGTAGCTCTATTCCATTTTCTTTTATAAAAGTGAAACCATAATTAATATATTTTTCTTTATAATTATAAACAAAAGTGTGCACCAGGTTTGTTTTTTTTTTCCACTACTGGTTCACTCAATGTAATAGGCAGTTCTACATTGTCATCATCCGAATTAGATTCTTAAGAAATTTCTTGTTCCTTCCAAAAAATTTAAATATTTTACTTTGTTTACTCATTATTAAACAAGGCTGAAAGAAATACAAAAAAAAAGACATAAATTGAAAATATTAAACACTTTCAGTACAATGTATGTATTAATTATATACAATGAAATGTAAGTATTATTACGTACCTTTTAATACAATATATAATTCAATTATTAACTTAACACAATGATTTAGAAAAATGGTGTAACTGTAATACATACAAATTTATTTTTTGCTGTTTTAACAATTACACACTAGTTCAAACTATACCCTGTGAACTGAGAATATTTTTACTGAATTCCACCACTGGCACTGGTTGATGCTTTAGTTGCATTAATTTTCCACCACTAGTGCTGGTTGATGCTTTGATTGCATTAATTTTTGTTACGTTTTTGGTTGCAATTTTTTGAACAATTACATTTTGAAAATAATTGCGAAATTTAACATTATGATTGTTTAAGTTCAAATTTACAATTGAATTTGATAAAACTACACAAAACATAGGTAGTATTACTTTTTTATTAATACTAATATTTTCTTAAAATGTAAAAAGAATTTTGCTATCAGATATTTATGCTTTTATTTTTTGGTGCATATTCATGACCCATTAAAAATTTAACATGACCCAATATTGGGTCATGGCTCAAAAGTTGAGAAATGCTGATCTATACTGAACTTAAGTAACTAGAAGAGATTTGAAGTCAGACTTTCAAGTTCCCTATATCTATGCCCTCCATTTTATATAATCAATACACATTTGGTTCAGTATGAAATATGTATATTGAAGATCATTTATCTTTTTCACACTTATGTGGTCATGCGTATCGATTGTATAAGACTGAGTGGATTGATGTAGAGAACTTGAAAGTCTGAGTTCAAATCACTTCTAATTAATATTTCTATAAATAAATGTACATACAGCACCAAGAGTCATTGTGTGGTGGTAGCATATTAATCTGGTAGTCATATAACCTGGGTTCAAATGCAGCTTATGTGAAGCTTGGTTGTATTTAGAGATTATAATAAGGTTTAATTGTTTTGTTTAGATAGCTGACACACATTTAAACTCTACAAAACCAAATATAACCAAATGAGATAACTATACACTATTGGTCAAAAAATGAATATTCACCTATCATATCCAGAAAATAAAATTAGATTAGTGAAGTACTCAAATTTCTTATAATTTTGCATTTTGGCAAACTTATTGAGTAATGACATCTTCACTATTTTTCAATGATATATTTAAAGACTGTTTTACCTTTATTTGCAGTATGATATTTGCTTATTGCTTCTTGTATTAAATGCCAGTATATAAAAATGTGTACTGTGCTATTCATTTTTCAAACTATTCTATTCAAAAAATTTATGATAAATTGAAACCTTGTGTAATATTGTGCAATTTAAGAGATCGTTTTTTTAAGCTATGGAATATTTCTCAAGAATGATAAAAAATTGTCCCAGTTAACAAAGCATAATTTTCTTTTGGTAATGATAATTTAACAGATCCATTTTAGTGAACTTTTTAAAAATGAGATTAAAATTAAATATTTTTGAAAAATAGTCTCCTATTGATATAGTCTAATCTCAGTTACAACAGGTGTTAATTATTGGTGCAGAAATTAAGTCAGTGTTAAAACTACACCTAATTTTGATTTTAATTTAATGTATTTCCCAAAGGATATTTGAATTTTTATGTAGGTAAATGTTTCCATTGGTATATAACCAATTTAGATTTGTATGTTTTTACTAAGCAAAAGTATCTGATGTTTATAATAAATAATTATATGATTAATAATTCAAGAGATAATGTGATGTGCAAGCCTTAATCTCAGATTGATCATTTAACAGTTTTATTTAATTTGAACTGTTCTTTTATCTATCTGTCTGTGTCTGTCTGTCCATCCATCTGTCTGTCTGTCTCTCTCTCTTTCTCTCTCTCTCTCTCTTTATATATATTGTAATAACAATATAAGTAATAAATATAACAGTAATTAAATACAAATATAAGTCTTTCAATTTGCAGAAGTACTTTCAGTTCCTTACCAGAAGTACTTGTGAGAATTGAAATACTATATTTATATTTAATTATCATCATATTTATTATTTATATATATATTGTAACCAGTTGGCTATGTAGCTGCATTAAAAATAATTAAGGCAGCATGTTTTTTAGGTTTAGTTTAGAATTATTTAAGCAATGGTGAAAATAATGTTTAATTTTTCCATGCATATTTTTATAATGGGTCTTGAATTAACTAAATATTTTAAGTCCCAATATGATAGTATGAGAATTCTCAAATATTAAAATTTGTTAAATAGTAATATGATTTTAAGATAGGAATATTTTAATAAATTATAAAAGATTGTAGAAGAGAGGAAAAATTGTAAAAGAATGTAAACAAATTTTTTTACTTCTCTCTCTTCAGTAATTATAATTAATTAATAGTTTTAATTTAAAATATGAAAAAGTACTATGATAAAGAAATAATTTTCTTTCTTTTCAAATTATGTAGTAAATATTAATTTTAATCTTTTAAGAGAGATAAAGTTTTATGTTTAAGAGTATTTTTAAAAAGAAAAAAAAATAGATTTTAATACTTTAGTAAATTTTATTTTTTAATTAGAATTGTTTTTTTTCTTTTTATCTCTCTTCAATGCAAAAAAATCAAATCAGTTGAATTAACCAATTGTGGGGAGGGGGGTTTGCAAGAAAATTTTTTTTAATTAGAAAGGCATGCCAAGTTTTATGATATTAATTTAAGTTTTTAACTTGTTTTTCCATATCTATGATTAAGGAGAGAAATGGCTGAATAATTGTATTTATAAAGATTTATTTAGTTGGTTGTTATAAATATTATCATGTAAGAAACAGATTATAATTGGCTTATAGTCAAGATTGTTCTAGAAAAAAATTACAGGGATGGGAATAGGTTAGAAGACCCAAGTGTCTGGTAAGAATGATTCCTTATCCAGTTGTTGAAGAGAATAGTCAAGTCTCAATTCAGCTGATTGAAAAAGATATTAGGAGAAGAAATTATTCTTAACAAGAGAGAGCATTTAAGTCTTAATCTAGCTGTTAAAAAAGCAGAAGTTATAACTAAGCTCTTGCATAATATTACAGAAGTTTTAAACAAGCTTTTAGCATCTTATGAGTTTAATCAAAAAAATGTTTTGTACAATGAAAGCCATGTGCTAAATTCAGCTGAAAGATAGATATCATTTTCCTCCCCATAACCTGCCTTCACTGGAATAAAAAATGTAGAGAAGTTACCCCTAAAGTAATCTGCAACCAAGGCATGAGTCTCTGTCTGTGTTAGTCTCACTTGGAAAACTTATTAAAAAGAAATGGATAAAATTTATTGTTGTTAATCTGGAAATGAAATACTGCACACCAAAAAAGGGCAAATTAATCATGTTCATGTGTCGAAGCCTTTAAAAAGAAAACAATTGGAAAAACTGGAAATTACAATTGGGAAGGACTCTACAGAAAAATCAAATCATGGTTAAAGGTATTTTTTGTGTGTGCACACTAAATTTTTATGTATAGTAAAAAACAGATTTTTTTTGTAAGAATTGATCATTTTAAATATTTTCAGTAATATTTTTAAATTTGTGGGGAAAAAAATTTTTTTTAATCCATTCAATTTTCTCCTCAAAATTATCAAATAGTTTTTATAAAATTTAATTTGTTGTAAATTTAAAATTCTCTCTCTTTTTTTTTTTTGGAAACATGTTTTTCTCTTTTCATTCACCCCCCCCCCCACACACACACCAAAAAAAAAAACTTAACAAAATGTTAATTAAGTTGTCTTTCCAACTCTTAATTATTTTAAAGAAATAACTTAATGAATTAAAAATTAATTTATGAATAGAAGTCAACTGATTGGTTAATATAATTTTTATGAAAATATTTTTTTAATGAAATGAATGATTATTACTCTTGTATAATGCTGGTTTAACTTATAGTTACTTAATACAGTTTAGCGCTCTTTCATAGGCTCATTTCATCATTGTTCATTCCTCATATTTATATATATATATTTGTAAATTTAGAGTACTTCATTATTTTGGAGTTACCTCTGATGTTTCTGTATGTTACAAACTGTGTCCCAAATGGGGTCTTGTGACTCCCAATTTTTTTATTAACCCCCTTTTTCTGTATTGTTACAAATATGGTTCTTCTGGTGAGCCTACTGTAGAACTAATGATGATCAGGTTTTGGTGGTCAGTGACCACAATATTTGAAACTCAGAGATACACTTGAAAAACAAAATTTCTGTACTTTGATGCAGAATTAATTTAAACATGTTACTGTGAAATGTGACAAGAATGTAGAAGATGATTGTTATAATTTGATAATAAATTATAAAATATTACTATTGATGTTTATTTAAAGAGTTTATATATGAATAGAAAATCAAAGCATGATTTTGGTGATTGGATTGGGTTTTGACTGTTGGAGTTTGTTTAGCTATACTTTCTGCTTTAATGATGGATGAAGGATTTTGTCATTTGCTTGAGAATACGTTTTCATGCAACTCTGAGGTGTGTTCTATCTCAGGCATTGCTCCAACTAACTTTGTATGGAGTTAATGTAATCCTGTCATGATCCCAGCCTCTAAGTCTTCAAGAAAAAAGCAAGGGATAGTTCTGTATTTTTCAGCCCTTAAGATTCTGCAGCAGGGCTTTGCAAAAAAATTTTTGCATTATTTTGGATTGTAATAGCTTATAGTGTCTAAATTGAGACAGGCTTTTGGGTGTTCACACTGCATTGTGTACTTCCTGTATCTATCCTGGAATTTCAGATCATTATGCATTATTTTGATGTCAGGTTCTCATCATATCTCAAAAAAAAAAAAAGGTTTTGATAAATGTTTCTTGACATGAATTTGTTTTTGTGCATGCATATATACTTATAATAAAAATATTAGGGAAATAGAAATCAGTCACACTCACATGAATAGGATAGAGTTGGAGAATAAATCCAGGGAAATAAATTAATAAAATAAAGCCATTGATTTAAAGAAAAGCAGATTAGGGATAATGATAGTAGTAGTAGTGTTAGGCAAGATGAAATAGGGTTGCATGGAAAAGGAGATGTTAAATTTATTTTATGAGATATTTTTAAAAGTTCATATTTATATTTCTTGTGTAAAAAAATAATTTAACAGTATTTTTGGAGAGTAGTCTATAATGGAAACATCTATGCTGACAAGGGAAAACTGAAAAAGATGGACAAAGAAAGTGATCTGAAAAAATGGTCAGCAATCCAGAAAATAGAGGATGCTTCCATGTTATCCCAATTATTAGAAAGGTTTAAAGAAGATAATAAAAAAGAGACAAATAAAAAGAAGATAATTAAAAGAGAGACCAACCAAGAGAAGATAATAAACAAAGAGGAGAGGATAATAAAAAGGAATCAACAAAGAGAAGCAGAAAAATAGAAAAAAATAAGAAATGTTTGAAGAAAAAAGTAAATATGTTACAGAAAATGGATCAAAACAATAAAAAGATAGCTAATGAATTAGCAGACCAAATCAACAAATTGGAGAAATTCTGAATGAAGTGAGGCAAAACAAATAACAAAATGTGAATACAAAACAGATACAAGCAGTAATGGATAATAAAATAAACCAAGTACAGAAGGCAATACAATCTGTAAATAAAGAAATATGGAATCTACAATAGCAAATAGGGGACATGGCTAATCAAATAAATTACTGCAGGTCAGAGATGATGATAGAATCAGAGAAAGAGTAAAAAAGTTGGAAAATGACCATAGACAAGATGGTCAAACTGAAAAAAGTAACCATGTCTTCATTAAAAAGAGAACTTGAAAAGAGAAAATAAAAAAGGCAAATATAGATAGTCAATATATAAATGAAATACTGGAATTGGAAAACCAGTACCTTAAAATAAAGACTTTTTCAGAAAGTACTAGTGAGGCACCCATTGAATTGGTCAACAGTCTGAAAAGATATTTCAACATTAAAGCCATGACTAAAAAGACAAAGCTAGAAATAGCCTGTAGCTATCTTCAAGGTGCATTACAATTTTGGTGGGAATCATTTATCCACCCTTAAAATTTTATTGACTTTAAGAATGCACTCATGAAGTACTGCTAGAGTGAGCATTACCAGAAAAGGATTAAACATAAAGTATCCCAGAGAAGTGTCCTCCTAGTGAGCCCTACACTCCATTTTTTAAAAAGCAAGTAGAAAAATTGAGAGCACTCACTGTGGATTCTCAGACATTTACAAATAATAAGAATATTAAGACAGATTCTCAAGCTTTATTGAAAGGTTGTTAATTGGCACAGACAGGCATACAATTGAGCAGGTGGCTGAGCTATTAAATGCATTTAATAACAGTAAACCTGTATATGCTGAAAAAGAAGGGGAATTTAAATCTCCAACTAAATCAGCATAAAGGAGACAATAATCCCTATATGAATGCCATTCAATATGGAAAGTGAAAAGACAAGCCATCATCATGGTACCAGGGCAAAAGAGATGAAGTGCCACCATGATATAGAAAGTGAAGATCAAAAGGCAGCATCAATAGTCCTACCAAAACCTGAATAATTAGAACATTCAGAAGTGAATCAAACCTTCAAGGAAATATTCAACAGGAATATGACCCTTCATTTGTTGCCAGGGCACAGTTAATTAAATAAACCAGAAATAGCTCACCTCTCAATATAGAGAGCTATGACATCTGATTATGGTCCTCAATCTCCCAAAGCAGGGTAGTTATGCTTCTGACCAATGAAACAAGAAAAAGCAAAATGATGAAACAAAAACTGAGGAAAGAAAAACATACTTAAAGAAATTTGGGGTAAATATTATGAAATATGATAGCTTTGCTTCCAGTGCTGATGATGGATAGATGATGTTCTTATAGATGTAGGCATGTGATGTATTTATGATGTTTCAAAGTATTATCTCAGCATTGTACCTGCCTAAGATATAAACGTTGTTCAAATACACTCCTCAGAGGGGAAGGCTTTTTATGGAGTAGAATACTGTATTGTCTACTAGGCACAGAACTATGTTACGAGTGGGGCATCATTCCTTTTGGCCAAACATTTCTTTGGTCATTTTTTTAGTCTGCCCTCTGGGTAGTAAATTGTGTTTATATTTAAACTGAGATGCTTTCATGTTGCTCATGCTGCATTGCAAACTTGTGTTCTATGATGAGGTTTTCTGTACACTATGGTGCTGGAATTAGGCATGAAATATTATGCCCATAGTCACCCCATCTCCAGAAAAAAATATAATAAACATTGAAACAATTACTTTTGACCAAATAGCTCAACATGGCTCCCAGCTTGTAAATCTATGGAAATGTTAATGCATAGCTAAGCATGACTAACAAATTTTTGTTGTGAAATGAAATTGGCTGAATCAAACTAAAGGGGTTCAACTCAATTTTATTTCCTATATAAGACTAGGGTAATGTAACTACTTGGCTACATAGCTGCACTAAAAATAATTAGATAGTTGGAAGCATGTTCCTCGGGTTTAATTTGTAATTATTTAAGTAATGGGAAAAATAAGATTTAATTTTCCCATGCATATTTTTATAATGGGTCTTCAATTAACTAAATATTTCAAGTGCCAGTATGATAGTATGAGAATTCTCAAACATTTAAATTTGTTAAATAATATGATTTTAATATGGGAATATTTTAATGTTTTAAATAATTGTCAAAGGGAGGGGAAATTGTAAAAGAATGTAAACAAGTTTTTTAACTCTTTCTTCAGTAACTATAATTAATTAGTAGTTTTAATCTAAACTATGAAAATGTACTAAGAGAAAAAAAAATTTCCTCTTTTTTCTAAATTATTTAATAAATATTAAATTTAACATTTTAAGAGACATTCAAGTTCTAAACTTTTGATTGGTCAATTACAAAATCAGCAGTAAAAATATATATTCATCTTTCAATATTATATTTGTTTTAGTTTTGTTTGTAAAAAGCAAATTAATAATTCGTCAGATTATGAAAGTGAACAAAAGTTTTTTCAAAAATAAATTTCTATTTATAATTATAATTAAGAATGTTCGTAACCTATTAGAAAATTCTGCGTACTCATTGATTTCTTTCACAATTTACATTCATGTAAATAATTTTTATTAAAATAATAATAATTTTTCTAAAATAATTATATTTTCAGCATATTTTATCAAAATAATTTATAATATGTAAAAAAATGAAACAAGTACTGCAAAATATACATTTTCATTTTGAAAATCAAAACAAAAAACTTAGACCTGTCAAAATTGTTGGAATGTGCTCCCTTTTGTTCAAGATGAGATACAGCCAATCAGTGCCTTGGAAAGTCCACCTCCCATTATTAAAACTTTAAACTTAAATATTATTGATTTTTTACTTGTAAAATAATTCTAGAAAGGGCAGCATCTTATGGTATGTTTTAAGCTTTAAAATGAATGTAAATTTGCTATGATAACATAAAAATTACAATTTTTTTAGCTGATTTGATTAGAATCAAACTTGACAGTAAATGTGTTAAGAGTATTTTTTAAAAGAAAAAAAAAACAAGATTTTAATCTTTTGTAAATTTTATTTTTAGAGTTGTTTTTCTTTTCTCTTTATCTCTCTTCAATGCAAAAAAAAAAAAATCAAATCAGTGCAATTAACTGTTAATCTTGTTTTGTTTTTTGTGAAAGAAAATGACAAGAATTTTATGATGTTAATTTTAAGTTCTTGATTTATTTTTCAATATCTATGATTAAGGAGGAAAATGGCTGAACAATTATATTTATAAAACTTTATTTAAATGGTTATAAAGATTATCATATAGGAGACAGATTGTGATTGGCTTGTAGTCAATATTGTTCTAGAAAAAAATAGTGGGGTGTGAATAGGCCAGAAGATCAAGTGTCTGGTAAGAACAATTTTTTACCTAGTTGAATAAAATAATCAAGTCTATTTAGCTGCTGAAAAAGATAGAAATTATTTCTAACTTAGCTATTGAAGAGAGAGCAGTCAAATCTTAATCCAGTTACTAAAGAAGAAAAAAGGCAGGAGTTATAACTAAGCTATTGCATAGTACAACAGAAGTTTTAAACAAGCTTTTAGCATCTTACGAGTTTAATCATAAAAATGGTTTGCAACCCCCTCTGCAACCAAGAACATGAATCTATTCTATTAATCTTATCTAGGAAATGTATTAAAAGAAAAATTGATAAAATTTTGTTAACATGGAAATGAAATACTGCACACCTTCTGATGTTCATGTGTAGAAGCCTTTAAGAAAACAACTGGAAATTATAATTGGGAAGGACTGCACACTAAATTTTCATGCATAATAAAAAAAAAGATTTTTTTTGTGTTCATAAGAATTCATAATTTTAAATAATTTTCTTTAAGTTAATAGTTTTAAATTGTGAAAAAATATATATTTTGTAATCCATTCATTTGTCCCCTCAAAATTATTATTATTATTATTATTATTATTATTATTATTATTATTATTATTATTATTCTGCTGTGCTATGGGAGGTACACCATGTGCTCTTTGCAGTGATCTTATATTTGGAAAACAGCCAAGAATTAAATGTATTAAATGCAATAAGTTTCATAAAACTTGTTTGAAATCTAATGGAATAATATTGCATAAAAAGGAAATAGAAATGGAGTCCTATATTTGTGGTAAATGTAATCATAATTCAAGTAGTAATAACGTAATGGAAGTCAATGAAAACAAAATGGAGGTTATTGTATCAGATATAAATGATTTGCAAGACTTGGATATTTTTGGTCAAAATTTATTAGGAAATGAAGGTAATGACATTTCTAAATTAATAGAAATTAATGCTATATTTAATCGTGATTTTGATAAAGGAGAAAAAAATCTACCTAAAATGGATAATAATTGTTTATCTTGTGAAAAATCTACATTTTTATTGAATAGAATTTTAAATATTGTTACAGATTTATCAAGTGAAATTAAATTATTGAAAGAAGAAAATATTACGATAAAAAATATGTTATTAAATGCATCTGGTAATAATTTGGATATAAATAAAAATAATGATTAAAGAAACACAGACAGAAATTCTGTTGTTTTTAATAAAAAAGAAAGTCAACTTATTTTAAAGCAAAAAGAAAAGCAAGCGCCTGAACTTATTGTTTCTGATTTAAATTTCCCTCCACTTTCTACTATAAATAGAAGTGAAGGAGTTGATAAATTAAAAAAGGAGGCAGTTTTTAATATCTGATAGATCAATTTCTAAATTTAATGAACAGCAGAATAAAGTAATTAAAGTGAAGGTTGATCAGTCAGATATGAAAACATGTAACGTCAGATGAATCGTCTGGGATTTCTAATCAAGATGACACCTCTAAAAAATCATATGCCTTTTATTTGAAAGATTGTGCAGATAAAGAAAATGATGGTTTTAAAACTATATTTTATGGGAAAAATAAGTCTAAAAATATTAAAATTGCAAGTAATTCTCTTATTATAGGAAATCAGGTTAATCATGTTTTAAAAGCTGTTAAGACAACGAAATTTAAAAATTTTTTTCTTACTAGAATGGATAATGATACCTCTGCTGTGGATGTGATTGCCCATTTGAAAAATGTTTTAGATATAAATAGTGTGTGTTATAAACTGAATACAAAGTCTAAAAAATATTCTTCATTTTATTTATCTATAGAAGAATCTGAATCTGATAAAGTTTTGGTCAGTAATGTTTGGCCTTTGTCAGCGGTCATATTGCCCTTCTATGGGGATTTAAAATATTTAAGAAATTTTAATGTTGATAGTACATAGGATAATATTAAACAGAGCAAAACTCTCCATACAGTATTGCCACCTGTGCTAAACAGAGTAATCAATGGATGCCAGAAGGCTTGTGCATAAAATCCCTATCTAATGCCTACTCATCCAATATCCCCAGACTAGTTTCTGGCTTGTGGCCTTCGTCAGTGAGGAGCTTTGGATCTGAGAGCACTGCATCTAGATCTTAGGATCTAATGCAACCCTCTAGCAACCACCTTTTATCTCTACTTAACTACAAAACTATGAGAATGAAATTGAAAACACAAAAAAATATTTTCAATCTAAGCTCAATAGCTTATATAGTCATATGGGTCTGAACTCAGTTCAGCACCCATACATTTTGGTGTCTTTGGCTCTTTTACAACCATAGTCACCACTATCCTATTATGCAGGTTTGATGTTAAACCATTAAGCATCACATGATCACATTTCCTATACTAGCACATTAATTGTTGATAAACAGCAAAACTCTCCATACAGTATTGCCACTGGTGCTAAACAGAGTAATCAATGGATACCAGAAGGCTTGTGCATAAAATCCCTATCCACAAGCCTTCTGGCATCCATTGATTACTCTGTTTAGCACAGGTGGCAATACTGTATGGAGAGTTTTGCTCTGTTTATCAACAATTAATGTGCTAGTATAGGAAATGTGATCATGTGATGCCTAATGGTTTAACATCAATCCTGCCTAATAGGATAGTGGTGACTATGGTTGTAAAAGAGCCAAAGACACCAAAATATATGAGTGCTGAACTGAGTTCAGACCCATATGACTATATAAGCTATTGAGCTTAGATTGAAAATATTTTTTGTGTTTTCAATTTCATTCTCATAGTTTTGTAGTTAAGTAGAGATAAAAGGTGGTTGCTAGAGGGTTGCATTAGATCCTAAGATCTAGATGCAGTGCTCTCAGATCCAAAGCTCCTCACTGACGAAGGCCACAAGCCAGAAACTAGTCTGGGGATATTGGATGAGTAGGCATTAGATAGGGATTTTATGCACAAGCCTTCTGGCATCCATTGATTACTCTGTTTAGCACAGGTGGCAATACTGTATGGAGAGTTTTGCTCTGTTTATCAACAATTAATGTGCTAGTATAGGAAATGTGATCATGTGATGCTTAATAGGATAATATTATATTAAATATTAATAAGATTATTGAAGAAAAGCCAGAAGATATTATATTGACTGATAATGTTGATGAAATTAGCACTATAGTGCAAGATATAAATTTGCAAAATAATCTGTGTAATAAATAGCAATTCATGAATTGTTATTATCAAAATGTCTGTGGTCTTAGAACTAAGACAATTGATTTTAAATTTGAATTGTTATTAAATGAATATGATATTATCTTTTTAACAGAGACTTGGTTAAAAGAAGAAATTGATAATATTAGTATATTTGATAATAGGTATTGTGTGTATAGATGTGATAGAAATTATAATAATGAAACAAGAGGTGGTGGTACTTTGATTTCTATTAAAAAAGACATAAAGCATAGACAGATAATTATTAATGATAATAATATTGAATCTTGTTGGATTGAAGTTAGTTTAAAAAATAAAAATAAAATATTTTTAGGTACTATATATCTTTGACCTACTTTGTCAATGAATGATTTAGATGCATATTTAGTTAAGGTTGAGGATATATTGGTGAAATATAAATATGATATTATTATAGTTGGGGATTTTAATGAAGCTGATTATTCAAGACATAGTAATAAGAATGTTGATAATAGTAAACTTTATAGATTAAAATTTTTTGTTGAGTTGGTTAGTTTAATTCAACTTAATAGTATTATTAATTTTAGGGGTGGTATGTTGGATTTATTGTTTAGCACTAAGAATGATTTGAAGTGCAAAGAGGCTGATCAAGCTCTTTTGCCCCCTGATCCTTATCATCCACCTTTGGAATTTGTAATAGATGGTTCTCATGAACATATAAAGCCTATGGTAAATAGTAAGAGAGATTACAAACATGGTGACTATTATGGCCTTTATAAAGCTTATGAGGACATTGATTGGAATGTAATTTTGATGGAAAATGATCCAAATATAGTGGGAAATAATTTTGTTGGTATAGTTCAAAATTGTCTAGATCAATATATTCCTGTTAGGCATTATTTAAATACTAATAACAAATATCCTAATGGTTTTCAAGGGAATTGTGTAAGGGCTTAAATAGAAAGCATAAATATCATAGGTTATATAAACTAACTAATGATAAAGAATTGTATAAGAAATTTAGTGGTTTGCATGCTTATATTAAAACTCTTATGAAAAGAGATTATAATAATAATTTAAATAGAGTTGAAGAAAATTTTAGGAATAATCCACAAATGTTTTGGAATTATATAAAAGATCTTAATATTGTTGGAAGTAAGAGTTGTAGATATAATGTAATTAGGCCTTCTATGGATGATCTAGTTAATCATTTTACTAATATGTATTTAGATACTTCAAGTAATAATAATATGATTGATATTAAATTTAATAAAGAGAGTTTTTGGAATATAGATGTTAATAAAATTGCAATTCCTGAAGTGTTTACTGCAATTTCTAAACTTAAATCGAAATCTTCTATGGGATATGATAATATTCCTAATTTTATTATCAAGGGTTGTGCTGAATGTTTGGTAGCACCATTGCCTTATATCATTAATTTATCAATTGAGAAAACTATTATTCCTGATATATTTAAGATAGCTAAGATTATACCAATTTTTAAAAAAGGGGATAGGTCTGATTCTGGTAATTATTAGACCTATTTCAATTCTGTCACCTTTTGCTAGAATTTATGAAAGGTGTATTTATAGTAATATTATTATCAGCATGTTTTTTTACCTGGTAGATCTGCTAAAACTAATTTAATGGTGATATCTGATCATATTGCTCATGCCTTATCTGATCAGAAGCAATTAGATGTATATTTTGATCTGACTCAGGCATTTGACAAAGTTTCATATATTAGATTTTTGTATAAACTTAAAACGTTGGGTGTTAGTTCTCATTTAGTTGAGTGGTTTTCCAATTATTTGAGGGGTCGTAAATCTTATGTACATATGGATAAAACATTCTCTTTTTTTTTTTGATAATATGATAGGTGTTCCTCAGGGTGGAATATTAGCACCATTGCTTTTTAATGTTTATATGTGTGATCTTGATCATAGCATAAAAAATAATATGACACTTACTTATGCTGATGATTGTAAGTTATTTAAAAGAATTATTACTTATAGTGATCATATTGAGGTTCAAAAAGAGATAGTTTTATTATATGGTGTAGGTATAACAATATGGAGATTAACATTAATAAAACATGCCATTGTTTTCTATACTAATAAAACTGAAAAATCTGTTTATCAATATAAAATTGAGAATGGTGTTATTAAATATAAGGAGACTGTATCTGATTTAGGAATTATATTTTGTAGCAATTTTACTTTAATGCGCATATTAAATCTGTTATTAATAAAGCATACAGAAAGATGGGCTGTATTTTGAGATATGGGAGAAATTTATCTATTTCCATAAAATATAGGTTATTTTTTTCTCTTGTTGTTACAGTTTTAGAATATAATTCTTGTATATGGAACTTCAATCTGATTAATATTCAGTCTAAAATATATAATATTGAAAAAAGATTTAATAAATTAATAATGGGTGAATGTCAAATTGTTAAAATAGTATTGAAAGAAAGGAGAATGTTGAAGGATATGATATTACTGAAAAAGTTGATTGATGGGAAAATTGATGTCAGTAACTGTATATCAAAAATAGAATTGAAAGTACCTTATCGTTTATTAAGAGAAATGCAAACTTTCAAGATTAGTATATGTAAAAATACTTTCTTTGGTAAATCAGTTATTAATAGATTGCAAATGGTATATAATCTAACTTTTAATAATATTGATATTTTTTGTGATCAATTTGTGATGAATGTTAAAAAACAACTAAATATATAATTACGAACATATATGTATATATAATTTTATGTTTGTAGCTTGTATTTGCTTATAATTGTTTTTTTTTTTTTAATTTTAATTATTATCATTGTTATTATTATTTTTTTTTTTTTATTGTGTATTTCTGTTAAAGTGTAAATGTTGAAATGCACATAATAAATGGATATTGAATTGAATTATTATTATTATTACATTCATATTGGCTTTTTCAAACCAAATTGTGCAAACGCTTTTTGCGAGTGTTAAATAATAAATGAATACCCTCTGACCCATACAAGATATAGAATTTATGCAGCAATAAAAGGAATCCTATTATTACTACGACTCAAATATTTATATATGAGCAAATCTGAAGTACTGGCACAGAAGGTGTGACTATAGAACAGTCACTTTGAATTACTATATATAACTTATGAATGAATGACGCCGATGAAATTTACTAGAATTTACTGAATGTCATTCCAACTGAAATTAATCATATATATATAAATCAGTAATTCAAAGTGACTGTTCTATAGTCACACCTTCTGTGCCAGTACTTCAGATTTGCTCATATATAAATATTTAAGTCGTAGTAATAAGAGGATTCCTTTTATTGCTGCATAAATTCTATATCTTGTAGGGGTCAGAGGGTATTCATTTATTATTTGACACTCGCAAAAAGCGTTTGCACAATTTGGTTTGAAAAAGCCGATATGAATGTGATTACAATTGTATACAGATGCTATAAAAAATAAATGCTGATTTATTATTATTATTATTATTATTGTTATTGTTGTTGTTGTTGGAAATATGTTTCTCTTTTTTCATTCATTCAACCCCCCCCCCCTAAAAACTTAACAAAAGATTAAGTAAATCAAAGATTTTTTATCTTTAGTTGCATTTATATATTGTACTGTGGCTGATTTGGTTAGAACATTACCTTAAAATTTAATATTAAAGAATCTAAGGATTCAGGTTCGATTCCCATGCTAGTACTGTCACTGGTCAGGCCAGCAACACATGAAGAGGGGAGAATAATACCTCTCAAAACATTGTGCATATCCTAACCTGTGTGCTATTACTAACAGTTGAATGTATTTGGTATATTTAAATAAAGTTAATTTTTTTCTATAGACATTCAATGCTCATATTAGATGATGGAAATAGTCCAAACAACAAACACAACTGAAACATCATCATCCCAAAACTTCAGGAAAGCACATTGTTATCTTTAATTTTGAAAATGTTGTTTTTCCAACTCATACTTATTTTGAAGAAATAACTCGAATTAAAAGTTAATTATGAATAGAAATCAACTGATTGGTTAATATAATTTTTATGAAAATATATTTTTTGATGAAATGAATGATTATTACTCTTGTGTAATACTGGTTTGACTTATAGTTACTTAATATTGTTTAGTACTGCTCTCATAGGCTTATTTCATCATTATTCATTCCTCATTTATTCATATATTTGTAAATTTAGAATAGTTTATTAACTTGGGGTTGATGATGATGAGTGCCATCACTCCAGATTCACCCCTGATGTTTCAGTGCTGTTGCAATACACTTTAAAATAGTTTTGAGTCTCCACTCTTATTACTGTGCTAAATTGCTTCAGCTTATTTTTATCATGAGGAAATATTAAATTAGTTAGACATCCCTATTCTGACATAATGAATTTAGACTGATACTAATATTGAGTGTTTGCTTAAAATTTACAATCTTAATGCAAGGAGTCTTCTTTATGTAGTTGAAGAAGGTAATCTAGTTATTGAAATAATATTGTGTGGATCTAAAGTTGTATTAGAATGAAAAAATAAAGTTGGCAATGAGTATTTTGTTCAAATTGTCAAAGAAAATTTGAAAGAATTTGATTTAAAAATAAGGTAATGATAAGTGAAAGTCAGGATAGAATTGATAAACAAAAGACTATTTTTTTTTTACCAAAAAAGATCTAATACAAGAGTTATCTGATTGTAGGCATAAAGAAACTGAAGAAAAGGGAGAGAAATCTATCAATGAAGTAAAAATCACTTGAGTAAAATAACAAATAATTCAACATTTTTTCAAGAGCTCTTTCTTTCTAGCCTAAGATTTGAAGAGTTCTATAATTATCATAAAACTGCAGTTACTAAAGTATGTATTTATTGATTATAATCAGATTTGTATATCTACAAAAGCATCGTGATTTGGATTCAAAATAAATTTTTAATTTAAGGCTATTAACTCAATTAAAACAAAGAAGTTTAAGGGCTTATAAATTTATAAGCAACATTAGTTCCAGTTTTGAAATTCTAAGTTCTCATTGAAGATAGTAAAATCCAGAAATCAATTTAGGGATGTGGATATTCTAGTACTACCATCTGGTATTCATTTACTTTTTAAACTTACTACAGATAGCTGTTGAATAGGATGAAGAGGTCTGTTTTTGATTCCATGTAATAATAAATAAAGTTATTGTAATATCACTGACAAAATCTTTCAAGATTGATATTATGAATTATAATATTGATCAATAGGTGTTATGCAATGAGTAGAATGAATGTTGTTCTTGTAAGTATATGCTCTTGATTTAAGGTAGGGCTGCCAAATGTATTCTATTTCTGTTAATATGTATTCTTCTGTCATCCAAATTTTAGAGCAGTGTAAACTTTAATATTCATTAAGATATATCTAATAATATATAAATATTTACAGAATATGCTTTAATATTTTACTTGCTTTATCTTGTTAAAACTTTATATTCTAACATTAATCATAGCTGTGGGTGCAGCTAGGCCATTGAAGGGTTATTAGGAATGTTATGGCCTCTCCCTTCTAACATTATTAGCATCATTGTGATCTACTGCCACATTTATTATTTATTATATAATTTTATATTTTTTCAAATTTGGCATTTTACTGTTTCCTGTTCTGAAAAGCATTCATTGTCTTGTTATTATAGCACTTGCTTGGACTCAAGAAAATAAACAATTGTATCCCCCATTGATTATTAATATTATTGTATAGCCAACTGCTTACAGGTTATATGATATCAGATTATCAAAGATATATTGATTAAAACAGTTTCATTCAATTAAACAATTTTTTTTCCCCTTCAGGTGAAGAATTCTTGTTACTATTATTATTGTATGGTCAGGTGTTTATAGTTGGTGTGATGTTGAACACCTTAGAGATAGTACTGATCAAACTTGTTTTTTCTCAGTTGGGGTTTAACCTAGGAACAACTTTAACTCATAAATCTGTCTTCTACTATATTGCTATCTCTTCTGAATTTGTTTCATCAACAAGTAAAGTTAACTTTTAAATCATTAGATGGAGTATGTAAAAGATAATGAAAGTTGGCCATCATTCAACATTAAATAAAATAGTTCATTGATTTGGGTTTGATAGCACAGTTAGTGATGACTCTTTAATTCCATTTTAGCCCAACTTCTTAATTGTCTGCTCTACAGGTTAGGTTGAGTAATCCCATATATTAGAATTTTAAGCAGCGTAATTTAATCTTGAACTATGGAAATAAATATCAAATAATTGCATTATCATTATATAGACATAATATAATGAGTGAGAACTTTGTCCTCACTTTGAATTGATAGGCATTGGTTATAGTAGAATAAGAAATATTTATTAATATTCCATGTCAATAAAAAACTTGTTTTGTTGAAAGATTTGATCACAGTTGGACAAGGCAAGGGATGGAAAACCTGCCAGGCGTGGAAAACCTGCCATGGATTATTAAATTTGCTTTTTTAAATGTAGTAAGTTCTACTTCTATTTAATTCTCTAGAATTGAATTTAATGCCAGTAAAAGATTGTGAATATTGGAGACTAATCAACATTCATTACTTCTACAGTCTTGAATATTGCTACATAAGACTTTTTGAATATTGCTACATAAGGCTTTATGTTTTGGAAAGATATTTTCCTTCAGTAATTTAATTTACTGAGCATTATTAATGTTTGAACTTTTTTTGATATTCAGTTTTTTTGCTATCTATATTAATGTTAAGAAACTTTAATGAAGTTTTTGCATCAACTCATATTTGAAAACTTTTAGCTTAATTACCAACATAAATTACGTTTTAGCACTAAAGCTATTAGCAGAGGATATATCCTTTCTAAATTTATGAAGGAAAAAAAAACATCTATTGTGCCTATAATCCAGAGGGATGTACTTCCAATATAACTAAATATTTTCATCGTCTTACAGTCATAAAGAAGTATATAATAGTGGCAATGATTGAACGCAAATGGGTTATATTTCACAACCACCTCTTCAAGATCAAAGCTCGGGACTTGCAATGAGCTTCCTTTTCCAAAAGTAATTTATTTTATTTAAATTAATAAAAAGATTATGCATTCATAGCCTTTCCTCCTAGTATCACTTCTCCCCAATCTCTGCCAACATTCCAGTATTTTTTCCAATTGTAAAGCAATTTCCCCAGTTTTATGTCAACACTTTGATTGTAATTGCTATTGTTAATGTTTGGGACAAAATATGAGATATAAGAAAAGATGCTGATAACAGGAATTTACAAAATTACTAAAAAATAGTTTACATTATCATTAAATTGCTCAAACAGAAGGAAATCATTACAGAATTAAATAACATTAGCACACATGCTAATCATAGCCATAATAATAATAACTACTAATCATATACAATATAAAATTAAATGAAACAGAATAATTACATAAATATAAACCTCGTTAGGGGTTTTTCTTTTTTAATGTTTTTTTAAAAAAAGTCTTACCATGGTAGTTAGCCTTAAATTAACTGTACAATTATATAAACTTATGGCTGCTCCATCTGGACACTTATAATGCAACATCTATTATTAATTGTAGATATAATTCTTTAACTTGTATTTTGTTATTTTTTTCTTTGGTCTTTTTTTTTTTTTTAATATGTAAATTATAAATAATGGTGGAAACACATTTTCGTAAACACTGATAAATTATAGATATATACGAAATTATGTATTTCTGGTTAGGTTCCAGTCAGTTGGTAATTTGTAATAGAGAAGGCTACTTATTTCTCATTTGAGTTGATACATTTTTAGCTCACCCTAGCCATTCTTATCACATAGCTGTTTTACAATATAATATGCCATGAATAAGTTTTGTTATTATCTTATGTTTAAAACACAATTCTTTTTCAGATCAGCAAAATATATGATTTAATTAATGAGAGTTACAGTTCAAATATCAGCTTTTCCTGGATCTAGAAATAAATAACTGTAATTTCCACAGATTTTTTTTTTTTTTTAGACAATGATCTCACATTGCATAGTTCTTTCTGCTGCTTCTAGACATAGTCTTCTGACTTCAAAGAATCTATAACATTTAAACATTACCTTTCTCTTGTTGTTGTTTTTTTATTAAATTAATCTAATAATAGTTCCCAAACAACTAATCATTTGATTGTTTATAATTTAAAAATAAAGCAGACCAACTAAAGATGATAATTTAGTACAGGGGTCCCCAACCCTATGCCCGCAGACCGTTTTACGTGTGCCCGCCACTATCTGAACACAATAAAAATTATTTATCTGATACAAATAAATTCAATTTTTAAAATTTCTTATAAATTATTGTATTATATTGTAATCAAATTATAGGGCATACTTACTTTACAGCGTAAAAATATAAACGTTAATTATATATAAAAATTTTATTTTTGAAATAAATATTTTTTTGTACATTATGTGTATTATTAACAATATCCAACTATAAATTTACATTGAAAAAATAAATGGTGCCACCATCTGGTTGAAAAAATAAATGGTGCCCGCCACATGGTCGGTATTATAGAATGTGCTCTTAAGTGCAAAAAGGTTGGGGACCCCTGAGTTAGTAGTATATTTTGCTTGTCATGTTTATAATAGAGAATCAACAAAATAACCATTTTTTAAAAAAGGAGAGTAATTGAATAAATTTAGTATTTATTAACACTGAATTTATTAGATGAATGAGGCTATTGTGTTTTTTCAGAATATACATTGTATGTAGGTGCATGTATAACATTGATGTTTATATGGGATTACTTTATCTGGATTAAATTTTTAAAAAGTAAAAGATAAAATAAATGTCTTAAAATAAACTTAATCCATGTAATTCGAAAAAAAAAAAAAACATCTTAATTAAATTTTATTGCCAAATAATTGATTTTCAGAATAAACTTTTCATTATGCAAAGTTGTTTCATAATTGCTTTATCCATTCAGAAAAGTGATATTTTTGTTGTCAGTTTTTCAAATAAGTATGACTAACAGTTTACTCTTGATGAAATTTATGATTTTTATATGTTATCTAACACAGTTTTAAATATTAATAATGCTTCTCAGTAAAGACTACAGTGAGTCTATAATGCATCCTTAGTTTAAGAATGTGGATCACGATATTACTAATTTTACTACACATTGCTCATGTACAGTCTATACATATATTAACACAATTCATCTACAGTAGTGTCTTTGATTTTATATGTCAAGAGTTATGAAAGTTTCCCTGCTAATATTTTCAATAATTGGTAGATAAAATGAAATATTTTTATGCAACTCATTGTTCCATATCAAATGGAGAAAAACAATCAATTGGGACAAATCTTATATATTGATTAACTCATCCAAGTACAGACATTTTTTTATTATTTAACTCTGTTGGTAAGTTGATGTTTTACCCATTTAGCCTTTTCATCAATTCATAATATAATTGTTTTGTTGGAAAATAAAAATAGTTCATCTTCTTCCAATCCCTTGATACAAATAAAACTACAACAGTCTCTTTTGTGGCTGGAAGTACTAAACACTTGCCAATGGTATAGATTTACCACATTGTATAATTCATAAACTTAATGAGGTGTGCATAGTTATATTAATAGTGACAAAGTGAGAATGTATATTTTTTAAAGTATTCAGTTGTGTTAGTTTTTTGTTTTGTTTTTTTTAAAAAAAAAATAAGTAGCTTGTTTTTCAAATCTATATCCTTTCTTGCAATATATCACAGTAATTTGTTAGCTCACTAACTCCCATTTCTGAGAATTTTACAGCAAATAAAAACACTGTGGATTGGAATTTTTTTCATCACTATTGGATCCATATAAATCTGAATTTTAAAACATCTGAATTGTATTTTTCATTGTTTTGATAATAAAAAATTTGTCTAACGATTTTCATCTATTGTTTGTTTGATTCCCAGCAGATTCTTCTTTTGGAGTTTCTTTTTTTAATGACTGAATATTTTTGCTGGATTTCTTATCAAAAACTTGAGCATCACTATAATAAATATTAAAAAATAATAATGAGAGAAACAACTATTAGTTATATAACATACAATTAATTATTAATTTTATATTTAATTTGTTTGCAATTACAAACAATTAACTCCTTCAGTGTGACTTATTTTAACCTGTGACTGTGTGCAGATATAGTATATTTAACATGTCACAAAATATTTCAATAAATCATATTTTTGATGTTTAATTATTGACATTTTTGAGGTATACACAGTAACGAATTATAATTGCTGTTGATAATTAGTTGATCAGTACAATTTGTCGAACTTTAAACACTTTTTAGCAAAAAAAAAATTATATATATGTATACACAAATTGATTCCAGCAAAACAAAGGAAGTGATGGATTTAGTAATAGTTGATAGGTATTTCAAAAATCAATTTGTCATAAATTTGTGAGGTAAGAGACCCTAGACAGAAATAATAACTTTCATATGATATTTAACTGAATTGACTTTGAATTGTTCATCTGATGACTCTCGAATCGTAAAGCTCATCAGATTATTGGGTTATGACCCACACGTTGGAAATTTGGGTTTTGTAAAAGTAAAATTTAGAATTGTATTTATGCATAGATTTTATTTTTAATGAATTTATAACTTTCAAATAGTTTTTACAAATTTTAATATTTTTCTAATTAAATTTTATTTACTAATCAGTAAAAATTTCAAGTAATAAATAAATATTTTTTTATTTAATAGTGCAGTGCTGTTTCAGCATGTGTACTACATGCATTTTAGATCTATCTGCTAGATGGTACCATGTAGGAGAACCTGTTAAACTAATCCATAAGGAATTTCAAAAATGCAAGATACCAAAATGTAGGAATTTGTTAAAAATAAAGCCAAATAATTTTAATGTCTGTTACAAGTTTGAAAAATATATTTTATTCTAATGTAACAATAAAATTAACAAAATATTTGATTATACTAATTTTAAAATGAAGAAATGACCATTTATGTGTTTTTAAAGTAGCAATGAATTGTTTATTTTTAATATTTTTTTGATAGATTCAACAAATATTTCAAAATGTAGCATCATTTAAAATTCAATTAGAAGATAGTTTTTAAAATAGGATTTTGATAAAACAATAAGAATAAAAACTAGGGAGGCATCAGATTCTAATATGTCTTTAATTTGTTTCTTCATAAACCTGAATGATTTAGTGTAGAGGTAGCATAATGGAATTTAACGCTAAAGATTTCTCGATCAAAATTCAACATTCACTTCCACTCCTCAAATATGACATCACTTCCCAAGAAACATTGTTCTAAATGGTTTAATGCAATGTAATCATAATGGACTTGAGAACTGAAGATTTCTGAGTCAAAATTTTAACATGTTACTTAGGCTGCTTGAATATCACATGCTTTCCTACGCAACTAACTGCTCATTTAATATTTTTAGAAAGAGATATATTGTTAAAATTTATTTTTATTAGATTTTTATTTTAGATGTTGACACATGGACATAATAGTTGATCTAATTTGCATCATAACTCAAAAAAATTAATTACTAGGCACTACCACATGCCAAATATCAAATTGTATTATTTATAATCTATTATGTTAAAATATGTAATTTTCTAATGTTTGCATATTTAATTTATACTTTTAATTACATAAATATTTTTTTTTTAACAGATCACGTATAATAATGAAGAGCATGATATGAGGTAAGTGATTTGTAATAATGTTATATACAGATAATTATTAGAACTTCATCTAATAAAACAACTGATTAAAGAATATTATCACACTTGATTGTAGTATGCATTCTATTGCTTACTTACTCACCTTACAGGATTGATTCATTAGTAGCTTTGAGTTACTTTTGGTGGGTTGCCAAATTTCACAATAATTTTATTAAAATTAACATGGTCTCTGTGTGTGCATATTTCCTATCTATGCTATCTACATAAATATATTTGCATTTAAGTTTTATATAACTGACAAACATACTATTTGAAATTTCAGTGTAAAATAGAATATACTATATGTTGGAGTCTGCTTTTATTTTAATTTATGGTTGACAACCCTTCAAACAACTATCAGATTTTCATCTAATATTATCAAAATCGTTATTGTTTATTATTAATAATGAAATTCCGTTTGTAATTAACTATTTTATCATATATTAATATCTTATTTTTGAAATTTCATAAGTATTTTTTATTAGACTAGATGCATGATTTTTTTTATTACAAGACATTATTATATAATTATTATATAATTATATAATTATATAAATAATTATATTTTTTTATTTCAATATCTTTTTTATAACATTATTTTTTTATTTTACTTTGTTGATAATTATAAGTTGTATATGTAGTGTAATCTTTAAATTAAATTGTATTATGGGTATGAATACATACATATTAAAAGGCATGTGTTGTATATATTTGTATCTTGAAGAGTACTGTTTATGTACTGAACAGTATAATATGAAATACAGACTGTAAGCAAAGCATAAATTATTTTCCACTAACACTGCTAATTAAGAAGCTTGAAACCAGATATAATGGATGTGGTAACTCCATTGTATTAGTAATTATACATTTATCCATTCTTTTTAATTTTATTTATCCTGCTCATGGCTTGTAGCATGTTTTTGTTCTGTTTTTTTTTTTTTTAATTTTATTTCCTTTTTATAGTTAAGATTATTAATGATTTTACTTCTAAGTTATAACATTTTTTTACATTCTCTAATTTATTTTCCTCAATTTTGACTTTTTTGCTTTTCTTCACAAGGAAAAGTTTTTATGGACGATGTTTATATATGATGCATAATTTTTATTCATTTCTAATATTGATTACAGTACTTCATCTTCTTAATTGATATATTATCTACTTATCTGAAAGTACTTATTTTTATTCCATACACTAATGTTTTTTTGCACATTTATAGGGATTCAAACTCAGACTTTCACATGACCCTTAACTTTCCATGCTATCTCATATTGCTGACCCACCTGATCAGACACATGTTGAAAAGATAAATAATCACCAATATACATATTTTGTGCAAAACCAGTTCTCATCAATTAGTCTAGATTACCATCTTCACACATGGATACAGTAAGTGCTCAGCTTTATATTAAGATAACCAATCTTCATACTTTAATGGACAGGCTTCAAACCATTAGAACCCACAACTCTTCAGCCATCCATTTCATTGAAAGTCTGATGATGAATGTTCAAAGCCCATGTTGGAGCCAAGCTTGTCAATCTATCCACATTGACGTTAGTCATTCTGATCCCTCATCTATCAGAGAATATGCTTAGTAAAATTTAATCTTTTTTTTTTTCAAATTTCAAAAGTTTTTATTAAAAAAATAATCTTAAAAATTTAAATATAAATAGTTAAAATATCTTGCTCAATCATGTCATGGAAAAATGTTCAGATCTGCAACAAATTTTTAATGTTATATTTCATCAGCAGAAAATAATATTTTCATATCAGTTAAAAAAATTTTAATCTAATAATTGCTAAAATCATATGTGAGACTTTATATGATTGTTAGTGAAACCTTGATTTACATTCTTCTTTTAAAAGTTATTTTAATTTTCTGAGATAAATAGTTCTTTCAATAAAATAATTTTTTGTAATTTGTAGAAATTAAATATATCTTTTAAGTAATTTAGTATTCCAAATTTGCATGTTTTTTAATATATAGCTAGGTGAAAAGTTGGGAGTCATCCAACTTTTTTTTCCAACTCACTTTTGCATGCCATTTTTAAATCTCTTGATCAATTGACAGTCTCTGGTATTGTTTCCAGATTTTTTTTTCAAATTAAGTCACATGGTTAGTTTCTTAGTAATAGATCATATGATGTTTAAGCAACTTTGTAATAGGTAAGCACAACTGTTTTATTCAATTGACTGAAATTATTTTATTCATCTGGCAACTGATTCAAGAATCTTTAGCTTTTGATTTTGGGGTTGGACACTGCCCTCTTTTTTTCTAGCAATTTAACAAACAAACATTCAATGAAAATTTAGTCTGATATTAAAATCTAATTTTTCCAATAAAAATGCATAAGAGTAGATTTTTTTTCTTTTGCTATTTATCTGGATAGTTAGAAGTAGTTTTTTATCTTCCAAGCTAAGAACATTGCTAACTTGTCAAATTTCTATGCACAAGAATGAAATATGCAATACACCTGGGTCTTGTTTTAGGCGATAGATAGGTTCCTCAGAAAACACGCAAATGAAATTGCGCAAAAATAGATGTAACTTACATTGAAAAAGGGGGTGTGTGCGGTCTGTGATTTTTCAAAATTCACGTAAAAGCAAAGCACCAACGTAAAATTACTTTAAAATTCGTGCAAAAAAAAAAAAAAATAAGGAAATAAAATATTACTAACAAAAAATTTCAAATTTAAAAAAAATTGATACAAGACAAACTTTTTTTAACTATAATATTTAATTTTATTCAAAATAATATATTTTTATGCATAATTTACAGTACAGTAATTTACATTTTTTTATACACATTTTAATTATGATTTTCTGGTGACAATGTAATTAGTAATTAATCTTTGAGACAATGATTTTATTAATTGGTTACGAAGCTCGCGATATCCAGACATACAACCATTTAGCTTTCGTTGGAATTTAAGAGCACGTTAATAATTAGTGTCATTAATAAGAAAATCTTACTATTATAAAGCACTGAAAATATTGAAATTACTAAGACGAAAGTCGAATTCCAATAATGTGCTATTACTTTCAATATAACGTAAGTGCGCAAAATTTATTATTTAAAGTAATAGCACATTATTGGAAATCGACTTCCGTTGAAACACGAATCGCGTAACTTCAAAATCGTGTTAAATAAGTCCGCGTTGTACCGGTAAAATCACCATGCATATATCACGCACAGTAATCCGAATTCAAACCCAGTCCACGTCTAGGAATAAATTCCAAAATGCAAACTAAATTCAAACCCAAACCCCTGGCATGACCAACCGATGAACAACACAACAACGGTCCGTGGTTTTCCCTTTACTAGCTCGTCGGAAAACACACAGACTAAATTCCCCTACAATCAGTTATTCATATATATCTTATATTCGAGATATTGGTACGGTTAATAATTCAATATATATTTAAGTTGTTGATACAGACAGCAGGTGATTAACTAAATTTCGGGAGTAATAAGACAAGAGAGACAAAAATAGATTAGATAAATTTTTAATAATTATTGAAATCATTGAATACTATGTACAGATACGGTAAAATTTTCATATGTATATTTATAATAATTTGCTACTAGTCTTTAATAATCGTTTTAGACTGATAAACAAAACGCGTGCCAATATTTATATGTTTTAAATGGTCGTACGAGTTGATATGGGAGTCAGAGTAATTTGAGCATTTAAAATATTTTTCTTATTTTATATTAAGTTGTTTGATTTTAATAGATTCAAACTATTACGTATACTGATAATTGGAGGGGCTTTATATAAAGTATAATATAATAATGATGTACTGATGGTTGCAGAGATTAAGATATACTACAATAATAACTTGCGGTGCATTGACGGAAGACCGGGCGGCTTGTACTTTGACAAGTCTTAATGCCCCCAAGTAGATCCGGGACACTACAACCAGCCGGGATCATTTTTGAACCCCGGTGATCCAAGAGATTATCTGGAGAAGAATTTCTTTCTTTCCAATTGGTAGTAAAAACGAGATGCCAATTTAGGCGAAGGAAAAGGCACTGCCACAGTAACATCGAGGGAGAGTGATCGGAAGTGGACTTAAAAGCGAAACTATATAAAGCCTTGATTATCTCTCCGTAACATTTTCTACGCAACAGTCTGATATGACTATTCAAATAAAACATGGCGAAATCAAAAGATCACAAAAGTAACGATTAATTAATTTCACTCTGAAACCCATAACTCCCCAGGTTGTTCGGAAGGTAATAATCGTAACAAGAATATTCACTTTATATTATTACTCCGTTCATATATAAAAAAAATAATATACTAAAATTTCAGACTTTATTTTAAATATTTGTTATTTGGAGCAGCGATTAAAATATCATTTTGACAAAATAAAAAGGAACAATACAGGTACTTGAATATTTCTCAACTCAACATAAACGAACCAATTTTTAGTTCGATAAAAGAAAATTACTCTTACAATGAATATCATAATAATACTATGAAATAAACTTTAATGGCTTTAACTAGAGTTGAAAAATATTATTATTGGCATCGCTTTGTTTGTAAATGTAAGTAATAATAAAAATATAAGTATATTCACTAATGAATTACTATTAGGCACAAAATATTAGTAAATTATCATCTAAAGACTAGAGCACAGAAATATTAGAGAAGAAATTTACTGACAGGTTTTAGTGTAACATTTTAACGAAGGAAAACAAGAAATTTACATATAATTACTTAAATTAATTCATAACAGATCAAACAATAAAATTATTAAGCTTAGAGGAAAGTTAAAAAGTTCATGTAACAAGAGTTACCATTCTTTCTTCGTCCGGCTTTTCTCCTTGCGGTAATGTTTATGCAGAACGTAGGCGCGCATTTTGGATTCCTTAGAACGGCATGATTAATTTAAAGGTTGGAATTGAGAAAACTGGAAGCACAGGAAACATTATAGATCAGCGGCTCGAAAGATTTAAATCGGCAGAACAGGGATCAGCTTCTTGGACTTAGCCCAACATTATTGCAATCTACTGGGCAACTTCTTAATCATAGTTGAGATGGTTTCTCTGGAACAACTACTTTGCTGTCCCCGAGATGGTCTACGCACAGCAAAGTCAAAAAGTAGAGCCCTCCAGTATATTATAATACAAGATGGCTACGGTTGATCATTCTGCATAGTTTTTGTTCATGACCCCGCCTCCTTTGATTTTCTGGCCTCCAGCAATATCTAATTTTGACTATACAATTGCATTCGCCTTTCTTGATAAGAGTCCTACATTTCTCATTTCCATTGTTTGATTTACATTTATTTCTAAATTCAATACATGATTCTAAATTGACAAACTAAATAATTACATAGGAATTCGTGAATACAAAATTGAAATTCATTATCTTAACTTTCAAAGTACAAACTAATTATTCTATACATTTTGTACATGTAAGATTTGACTAAAAATACCGATCAAAGGAATGTGACTTTTGATCAGCATTTTTAAATGACTTTGTATAATTTTGAAAGATTTAAAATTTTAAAAAAAATATATATACACGCAATGAAACTTTTAAATTGAGCGAATATAAACCTATAAACCACACACACACGAATATTATTTATCATGATTTGTAATATTTATACTTGTAATATTTACATTAAATTCTTTTAAACAAAGCATAAAATAACTAACTTAAAATTTATGTGGCCTGGAATAGAAAAAGCCCCATTGCGGGTAAATAGTGATTTAGAATTACCGTACTTCAAAATGAACTATGAAACTAAGATCGATCCTTCGATCTGTCTGTTTCAGCATAAAAAGAGACCCAGGTGTATTTTAAATAATATTAATATTATTTACGCTCTTTATTACTTTTACAATGCTTCACAAAATTACAATTAAAATAAGTAGAAATTCTGAAGAAGATTGCTAAGACAGTCAAAACCGTCAGTAGTTTGAAATTATATGAAGCATTGTAAAAGTAATAAAGAACATAAATGATATTAATATTATATGGATTTGGCAAGTGCAATAAGAAAGATAAAGTTATAATATCTTAAATATAAACATACTTTATATATCTGGAGTCTAGATGTATAAGGATCTTAGATATAGATCAAAGATATTATAGATGTACTTTATCCCAAAGATTATTCATCTCACATGGAAGTTCTTTTATTATCAAATTGATTAATCATTAAATAGATATTAAAATAATTTGCTTCCTTGAAAAATAGAAATTCTACTTATAATATCAAATTAAAATTTTCTAATAGTGAACTACTGATTCAATTAGCTACCACTGTTAATACTGTTACAGTATATACTTTTTCTATTAAAAGATCATTTAGTAAATTCAATAATAATTCATATATGTAATTTCTTATGGAATAATTTCTTTGTTATTCCAAGTGCTAATGCACCACCTGATATTAGACAATAAAACAAAAGTATATAGTGGCTATATTGTTTTAAAGGTCTTATATGAAAATTTTATAATTTTATAATATTTTATATTGCATTCATCAAAATAAATCTCTTTTTTTTTTGTCTTCATATATTTCTATTAAATATGCAATAATATTATATTTTTTTCATGTAAATAAATTTATTTTATAGTTATCAATATAAAGACAATGTTAAAGATTTGGATATTAGAGAACAATTTCTTTTTGGAAAGCTTTCATTACATACACTGTATTCTAATGCCACATTACTTAGTATATGTTCAAACAAAGAATTTAATTACGCATGCATAATTAGTGATAACAGTCAATAACTAATATGTATATATGTTAATAACCTACATTTATTTAGTTTTTAAAAAAATATTAAAGTAAGCTGATATGTATTGTTAAATGTAGTGAGCAGATGTTAACAAATTTAGAATCTATGCACACATTTAAATTGTGTGTTAACTTATTGATAACCAGAAGAGCTTATGAATTCTGAAAAGGTAGCTTATACATTAAAAACTACCATATCTTGGGCAGAAGTTAAATGATTAAACATGGATAAAACATGTCTACATCTGATTAAACAATTAAAAACATAATATAAAAATACAAATCAAAGGTAAATTCTGAGTTATTTTTTGGGGGAATATAATTAAATTAGAAATATTTGTGTAATTATTATTATTTATGTCACACAACCACTTACTTATGTTTGTTTATGAGTTTTTTTATATGAATGAATATGCAGTACTGCATAGTTGGGTGCATGGAATGGTAGAGTGGCAAACTGGAGCTAATGATCCTTGGCTTATAGCTCAGCTTTATCACTTCTGTTGATCAAACTTTTTTTATGACTCCTGAGTAATAAACCATTCTATTATTTTTTAAGAATGTATTCTGTAAATATAAAAATAAATTTGTAATTTAATTAACAGAGGATATTAAACATTACTATTTGTTAAAGTTATTGAACCCATCACTGCCAGTGTCGTATGTCCCGAAAGACACGATGTCCAACGCAAGCATTGGTGGTTGAGAGGTCAACGACGGCTGCTTTACAAGCGGTTGTCCCGGATTCGCGGGTTCGCTTCCCGGCTGATGCTATGACACATAAGAGAAAAAAAATAGAGAAGCGTATTACATAGCTAGCGACCCAAATCCATCAATAGGAGAGAAGCATGCTTTGCTCTGTCTCAGAAATAGCAATTATAACTCATTTGCATAAATTTTGCATAAATTCCATTTCTACAACGCAGTTATAACAATAACAGCTATGAGTATGAGAGCAAGTAGTCTCTTGAAAGCGCACAGCTCTTTAATTTAATAGCTTTATATTTTAATAAATTAAAAATTTCGCTTTATTCTAGCTTCATTATTTGTGCAAACAGAGCATATATATATATTAGTTTATAACGTTTAGTGAAGTAATAATTAAAGTATTTAAAGTTATTTAAGAAATTTAATGATAGAATTAAGCAATTGTCTTGAAAGCTACTATATTGCGAAAATTCAATTTATTAATGTCAATCATACATTTGATTATTCTTCATCTAGTATAATTATTAAAATTCCCTATCCTTTATTGTAGATGTCATTTAAACTAAATCTATTCCAAACAATTTTCATCAGAACTAGAATATATATTATTTCATTAAGAAATTATTTCTCTAAGGTTGCGCACTCTCCAGTTAATGTATTGTTTAATGTATGCGGGATTCGAACTCAGACTTTCACACGACCATCAACTCTCCATGCCTACACATATATATGCAGGTTTAAGCCTGTATAGTGTGTTAATTATATGCCTGTATAGTGTATTAATTATATGCTGGAAGATCTTTTTAGATTGTACTTTTGAGCATATTGTTTTACCAAATTGATCAGATTAAACATCAGTTGTTCCTTATAGAAATATATAAAAAAAGCTGATTATTCTAAAATGATTGCTAAAATCCTTGCAATATATATATGAATTAACTCAAGGAAAAAATATATAAAAATACTAATAAAAAACACACGTGTACACATTGGGCAAGATTATAGAAACCCTTTTGTGGACGTAATTGTTGTCTGGAGTGTATCCTTTTGTAAACAAGATTAATAATTGTTTGGGTTTTTTGTACATTGAATGCTTTGTAATCACATCGGGTAATTAGACCCGGAAGACTTTTATGTAATCTTTAACAATAAAGATTGCTTTGAAAGAATACACACAATTACTTCTCTATAAAGCTCTTTTAATATTTCTGGTGAAAATCAGACTGTTGGTTGAAATATTAAAGCAGATTTATTGAGAAGTAATTGTGCTTTTTATTAGTGTATATGTATCCAACTTCATACAAAGTACTGTTTCAATTAAATCCTACACATTTTCTAGATTTAATTTTGATTTCAACATGTGCCCTATGCAGAAAGTGTGAAGAAGATATATTTCATTCATTCCAGAATCCTCTATGATTTGGTGCAGCGGTGCTTGTAGACTCTGGATCTTAAGGTTCATTGATTTGTGCCCATTTGTCACTTCCAGCACTTGAACTTATGAACTCCCAAGCAATAAATCCATTCAATTGTTGCTATTTACTTATTCCAGACATGTATATATTTTGTACAATTTAGAGTATCAGTCTATCATAGTCAATCAATTTCAAAGGGTTGTTATGCATTTATGTTAAAAATTTATTATTAATCCATATAGCATCATCTCAAAACAATGTAGGTAACAATCTATGCCTTATTATTCAATGATTAAAAAATATATGCTACAAAAGGAATCAGAATTAGTTAACACAAATGTATTCACTTAATTTCATATCCAGGAAAATCCTATTCCAAACATAGTATCCCAATTTTTCTAGTTGCATGATTAGTTAAATTCATTTACTGAATAGTATTTTTACTTTTCACTTTACTTTCTGTTCATAGAACAATCTTTTTAGCTTTGAAAATAATTGATTTCAAAAAAAAAAATCCTCTGTATATGTAAAAATTTGTACATTTATAACTTTCATCATAAAGATTTGAATGCTTTCTCTTATAGCATTTATCATAAATAAATAAATAAAATAAAATCTTGTTTAGAGATATTTGCTTTTTATTACATATTGGTAATTACAAGCTACATGGGTCATTTGATTTATCATTTGGTTTTATTACTATTATAATTTTGGCTATAGAAGCTTTGGCTATATTAAATTGCTAAGACTATTAATATATGGAGTATCTGAATTTAGTTCAGGCCCATATAGCTGTTGCAGTTGAAAAGCTGAATTTGAAGACATTAGATGTCTGAAAGTTTCAGATCTTTTTCTTTATAGTTAAGTATTAGATAAATGCTTGGCTAGAGTTGTTATTTGTGAATCTGATGTCCTAGCTCTTCAGTAAAGAGAGCCATATCTAAACAGGGATGAGTGCAATCACAGACAAAGATTTGAATGCTTTCTCTTATAGTATTTATCATTAAAAAATAATAATAATAATATTAAATAAATAAAATAAGCTTGTTTAGGGATATTTGCTTTTTATTATATATATATAAACTTTCCCAACAGTTAATATATTATTGTCAAGATTAATACTCCAGCATTGGTTTATTAAGTAAATGAAATACTTTCAATTGAAAGCACAAGATAAAACTTTTTAAGAAGAAAGATCAGTTTGTCCTTACTTTCTTACCTTAATTTCTTTATAAAAGCCAATATAAAGCACTTTGCAAAGAAAGCATGCAGATCTTAAATCAATCATATTACTTTTTTAAAACTATACTTCAATTTGCTCTATATTATTTTAACTGACATTTGTGAAATTTTTCAATTTATAGTTTATCAATACCAAATGAAATAATGAAATAATTGGCTCTGTAAAGGAATTGAGGTAAAAGTGTAAGGAAGGACCTATATTTTCTCTCAAAAAGTTTTATCCTGTGGTTTGGATTGAGAATATTTCATTTATTTAATAAACCAATGTTGGATCGTTATTTTTTTATATATTTATTGATAATTATAATTTTATCTTTATGGTTTTGGCTATACTAAGGCTATTAATATGTGGTAAATCTGAATTCGGTTCAGTCCCATATAGCTATTTAAGTTAGATAGCTGGAGTAAAAGACATTTTCATGTCCAAAAACTTTAGAGTTTCTACTTAAATATTACATATGAAATAAGTGCTGTTTTCTGAATTGATATTTTAAATCTAGTATCTGAATATTCTAGCTCTTCACTGAGGTGAGCCATAAGCTCAGAACCAATTGGTCTGGAGATAGGAGTGTTTTGGAGAGAGAATTTAAATATTTTTTCATACCACACTTATCAATTAAGACCTTGTTTGAGCTATTGGTATGCTCTATGTAATATGTTTCTGTAAATACAAGCTCATAAAAGCAATGTCATTATATTTATGACTTGCTTTATTGATAATATATATATATATTGTAACATGCACACAGGCCATTATATTATTTTAAAAAAAAAAATTAAAGTATAAATGTTTGCAAATAAAAATTATTAAATAAAAGTTAGAATTAAAAATTGAAAACTAAAAGTTTGCAAACATATATATATATAAATTGCACAGATGGAAAATTATTAAAAGAAAACTTTATTACAAAAAAAAAGTATTTTAAAACTAAATTTTAAGCAAAAACTTAAAGATTTAAAGATATAAATATATAAGAATGTACAATAATTAAATTACTTTCTATTGTGTTAAAACTCAAAATGGAAATGATTGTTGTTTTTAATTAATCTAAAGTAAACAAGCCTTTGGGGCAAATTTATAATTAAAGGTCAGATAAGAGATAAAAAATTTAAAAAAATATTGCATTACCCACTTGTGGAAGGTCAACCAATGCTCGGACCCTGATGAAGACCACCAGAACAGGAAATCATAGTCAGTGAATCCGGAGGATTAATATAAAATAGAAAAAAAATCACTTTTTGATGAGAGGGAGGGGGAAGACACACTTCATCCTCTTACTATTTTCAAAGGAAGAGACTATTAAATTATGAATGGCACTATTGTAGACCCCGAATTATATGGGTCCTGCAATAAAATAGTTCCAGGATTGAATCAGCTAAGGCGGCCTTGGGATTGATAACTATGGCGTGAACAACAGTCCGGTCTTCCCTGAAATTATGAATAATAAAAGACTTCACGGGAATTGGCACAAGGAACTATGCAGGTCCTTTAATGTAATGTATAAATGATAAATTATGAACTCTAATTATTATGAATCTTTACCAAATGAACTTTAAATCATTTCTTAAATCATTAAGGCCTAACCAAAGTTTAAATCATGAACTCTTATCTGATAAACATGGAATATTAAATCAATTATACCTGGGTCTTGTTTTATGCAGATTTATTTAATGTGATTCATGTTTCTTCTTAATATCTTTATGCATTTTTCTTTTATGCAATAAAAATTATTAGATCAGAAGCCAAGCTCTGATAATGTGCTATTACTTTAAATATTATAAATTTCGCGCACTCATGCATCATATTTAAAATAATAGCACATTATCGGAGTTCGACTTCCATATAATAATTTCAATACTTTCAGCACTTTATAATAGTACTGTAATAGATTTTATGTAATAAAGAAGTTCATAATTCACTTAAAATCAGGATTTCCCCATTTTATATACACACATTAAATTTTACAAGATTATAATGTAAATCTGTTCAAACGTTATAAATGTCTATACTATGCATGTTGTTGTTTTTGCATTTAAATCACATTCTATTTTTGCTTTTTAAAAAAAAAGTATGTAATCAATTAATCATTTAGTGTCAACAAATAATAAATTTTACAAGATTATAATATAAATCTGTTCAAATGTTATAGATGCCTAAACTATGCATGTTGTTGTTTTTGCATTTTAAATCACATTCTATTTTTGAAAAAAGGTTACATAATCAATTAATCATTTAGTGTCTGCAAGTTTATTTTTAAAAGGTGAGTAACAACAGTGGGCACAATTAAATTTGACAATTAAAAATTAAAAACTGATTTTTAATTGTAATTAACAATTTAAAAATTATGTAATGTGATCGTTGATTTTTAAACGAAATTGAAAATTAAAAAATTAAAAGACAAAAATAAGAATTTAATTATTAATTGTTAGTTTTAATTAAATTTTGCACAACAACGGTGAGTAGATGTCTTTTATTATCATAAGTCTGAGTTCTTATTTTTATTTTAAACTTTTTGTTTATCTTAATGGAGAGGAAAAAACACCCAAGAAAATGAATTTCTTTGGAAACAAAAATTTCAGTTTTAGATTACTTATCAACAGCGATTGGAAAACATTTTAGTTTGGGCAAATCCATTATAAGAGCAATTAATAAAAATGAAGTTGGCACTAGTTGTATTTCCTCATGTGACGAATTTGATGTCTCAAATAGCGATAATGATTGAAATACTGTATACGTATGAAAAAAATATAAAGTACTGTAAATTACGCATAAAAACATATTGTTTTGAATAAAATTAAATACTGTAGTTAATAAAAAAAGTTTGTCTTGTATCAATTTTTTTCAAATTAGAAATTTTTTATTAGTCATATTTTATTTCCTTATTATTTTTTTTTTATGCGAATTTTAAAATAATTTTACGTTGTTACTTTGCTTTTTATGCGATTTTTAGAAAATTACAATACATATCCCCCATTTTTCAAGGTAAGTTAAGTCTATTTTTGTGTGATTTCTTTTGTGCGCATTTTCTGAGGAACCTATCTACCACATAAAATGAGACCCAGGTGTATTAATATTTTAAATATGATTGTAAACCAATCATTTCTATTAATTTATTTTTTATAATTAATAAGTATAATTGTTAGTTAAATTAAATGATGTTATGTATTAAATATATATATATATATGCACACACCTCCACACTTGGCATCTATTGGTAAGTATGACACCTCATGTTGAGAGTCTTAATGTATTTGCCTAAGCCTTTCCTATAAGTTTATATTTGTGAATGTGACACCTCATCTAGAATGTCTCAAGGAACTCGATAAGAGTCTAACCTTTTTATGCATTCCAATTAATAATAATAGAACTAGAATAATTTGTGGTGGATGATCATGTTGCATATATGTATACATGTACATGCTCATTAACTTTTAAAATATTAAAACTTAAAATTTAAAACTGGACGTGAATGGCTGCATGGATTCATAAGTTTTAGGTGCGTAATCTATGTAGCATATTTATGTCTATCAAAATATTAAAATGTATAAATAATAATCTCCATCTGTATGAACTAAAACTTAAATTTAAATATAATTATAAAAACTAAACTAAAGTAATAATATTTATTTCTCAAATTCAACTTTATATATGTGTGACAATAAATGTTTTTGCATATTATTACTGGTTGTAGTTTATTTATTTATCGTTATCCTTTTCATTTTTAAATATATATATTAAGAATTTAGATTATAAAGGTTAGCTACTCCATGAGCTAGTGCCATGGGCTAATGGTTTATAAAAAAAATGGGATCTTACCAATATAGATCTGCCTACTATATAAAATTTACCAGGTTATAATGGCCCGGTGGTGCCCTGTATGGCAGATAGTGTAAGAGTCTTTAATCCCTGACCGTTATAATATATATATATATATAATAAACTTGATTTGCATAAAGCTAGATGCTTCACATGATAATAGCCCAAATTTATCAACAGTAGATTAAAGATTCATGGTGTTTATAAGTTTGGGCTATTATTATGATGTATATATACTGTATATATCTTGTTTGACTTTAATGGAAATTTTTTTTTTAATTTTAGCTGTAAAATGTTACTTAAAATGATAGAAAACCATAAGGTAGTTATAGGTATTATTTATTTTTATATATTGAAATGGTCAATTTCATCCATCTGCCCATTTCACTTATTTTACCCACACATCTATCTATATGCCAGGTTTAAACCCTCTCAGAGTACCAATTTAAATAATATTAAATTATTATATATGCAGAATCATGTATATATATGTGAGTGGTATGTCTGTAATTTAATTGTATATGTATAGATTACAGATATGTATTCATTTTATAAATATTTCTAATTTAGGAAATATTTTAGTTTAAATTATTGTTATGTTAATGATTTATTTTACAGATATGTATATTCAATTTATAGATGTGTCTAGTTTAAGAAATACATTTTATAAATATTTCTAGTTTAAGAAATATTTTAGTTAAATTATTTAGCAACTTTATTGTTGTATTATTGAAATCGCATACGCATATTTCCTGTTATTCTGCCACTTATGATTATAAAATAAGTCTTCTACTAATTGTGAAGGCAATTTTGTCAAAATAACATTTAATCTTGTAAACAGATTTTAAAGTAGGTCACGCATTTGGACCTAAAATAGCGTGGACATTATTTGGTAAATATAAAATATTAACAACAAAATAGGCAGGAAAACAAAATCTAAATTACTTTGTTATAACTAAAATTGTTTTTCTAAAATAAATAAATGAGTTTTTCTACCGGTTGTAATTATTAAATGTTTTGCTAAAATAAATAAATGGACTTTTCAGCTACATTCAAGCCCGTAAAAAATTAACAGGTGGACAGAGTTTAAAAAGTATAAATACTTAAAGTTTTATTAACAATGGAGATCATATATATATTAAGTGAACTGTAAGCCAAACCTATGGCCAGTTTTACCTTTAAAATGTTCGAGTAGACGGTCGTAATTCACCGCCTCTCTCCTCGCGGTGAATGGAAAATGTTCGAGTAGACGGTCGTAATTCACCGCCATAACCAGCAAAAGTAGCCCATGGAAAATCTCTATTAACTGTACATCATCATCAAGAGTGTCATCTTAATACCCTCCCAAGTGCTTCAAAACTAACTGCAATGGAAACAACTAAATGGTAAATTTTTCTCTCAGAGCTCTGTTTATAAACTGTGACTTTCGTTTTTTTCTTTTAAAAGCTAGCTATTTATTAAATCTGCCTTTCCCAAACACCTTTACTAAAATCTACAAAGAAGATTGTTAAATGCTAAATCTTACTTGATTGTAAAATGCTAAATCTTGCCTGATTGTAAAACTTGAATTCTATTTTTAAATGTATAACTCGAATTCTCTTTTAAAATGTAAAACTCTAGTAATCTATTTTAAATGTATAATTTTCTGCGGTCTTTTTATGCCTATTTCTAAATCTTTTCAATTTATTCTATGATTTTATCATTTTAATATCATATGTGTAATATGCCAAATGACTCGAAAGTGCAAGAATCTATAAATATAATTTTAGCTTATTGATTTGCGAAGATAATTTCTAATATTCGCTATAATTTATTATTAAATAATTGAATTATTATTCTTCATTCTCACTCGCTGTTTCGAGATCATATTATTATCTTACTGATTAAGTTTTGGGTATTAATATTACAATAATCAGTTATCTAGTTATTTTATGTAGTTTGCTTAATTCTAGTTATGAATTATAACTATTTATATATGTAAGTCGTATATCATAGGAACTAGCCACAGAGATATTCTCAAAGCATATTTTAATGTTTTACTCGTAATTACCCCGCAAATATGCTTTATCCTCCTTAGATTTATATATGTTGAAACGCAGGTGATAATATTAAACTAGGTTACTAATTAATTTAGTCCCTAAATAGTATATTTGAAATACTAAATTTGAGAACTGGATTGTATAGATATGCAAATAGACGCTATCTAATTTTAAGGCACTATAATGTAATTTTACGCATTTGCGTTATATGTATGTATAAGTTGTGGATGTGTCCTTACAAAGTACGCAATGTACACTTATCGGCTTGCTGCATGATTCTTGATGACATGCTGGTGGAGGCCACACTCATCCACTTTAGTATCGGGTTCAAGCACACTTTTAGAACTAGGGCACAAGGACCTAGATGATTCATAATGCTTATCCGACTACCTGAACTACTAATGTTCTTATTCGTAGCAAGTTGAGCAGTTTTAGGGCAAACTGAGTCTTTGGAGACTGAAACCCATGAATAATGACCCATTTGCATCTTTTTGCTTAATTAATATTTTAATATGTGCCATAGAGGATATAGGTAAGCCTATCACAAATCAGTTTTCTCTCCTTTTATATTGAATATTTATCTGGTATTAGTGTATATCCTAATCTAGGTTAACATGCTAACCTGCATATCTCTGAACCTAATTACATGCTCGAATTAACTTTGTATAGATAGACGCCATAGGAGCACTATTATAGTTAGTTATATAACTTTGGCTGTAAAGTTCTGTTTGATCTAGCAGACTACAAAAGAGCTAGAAATTTGGCATATTAATTAATATAGGCATGAAATTCCAATACCGCACTACACTTTATTAAACGCCTATAATGAGATATGTAACATTGATCTCAACAGTTATCTAACACCTGTAAGCATTATATCTCACATTCCCATCATATAATTTGGTATGTTTTGATTTATTGTTTGCTATTGTTTTATTAAATTAATAATATTTAAAATTATAACTCGTTTGCATATTTTATTGTCCATGAGTTCATTTTATCCAACTCTATATTTAATTGCACATACACCATTTCATATATATGTAGATAAGTCTGTTAAGTTCTATTAGTTTTTTAGCCATATGTGTATATGTCTGACCAAATCAGTGATAAATTAGTTAAATTATGAGTCTCTTGTTCTACCGGGAGTGACTGGCGGACCGAGGTAAATTGATTGTCTGTGTATGTTGAGGAATGTCATCCATAGGGTATTAAATCATTGAACAGAGGTGAAAGGATTGAACGTTGGTTGGATTCTGGATCCCAGTATCCGGATTCGATCAGCTTTAGTGTATTTTGCCCATGTTCTAGATTTTGTTACATGGAGAGACAATTCTTACTGTTACAGTATTGGTATTTTGAATATTTTAGAATTCATTCCAGTTTTTTGTTTATATTTCTAGCAAACTATGGTTCTTTAAAGACAAATATATAACTTGTGCTGTCCTATTATTATATATGTTTTATGCACAATTTAGAATATGGAAGATGAAAAAGAATCAAAAGAAATAAATCTATATCTAGATGTACAAATAATGTATGTGTTAGTTTATTAATGTGTATTGAATGTAGTATTCTTAATTAATTGACATGTATGTTAATTGTTTATCAGTATATATCTTGAAGATTAATCTAAATAATTTTATTTTTTACTTAAGTTAGTGATATGAATTTTTTCTACAGTACAGGCTTTATCATACCTGCACTTTTATCTGTAATATATAGGGGTTTGAACTCAGACTCTTACATGAGTCTCAACAATCCATTTTATTTCATACTGCTGATATATTTGATCCCACACATATCAAAAAGATAAATAGTCACCAGTATACGTATTTCATGCTAAACCAGTACTCATCAGTTGGTCCAGATTATCATCTCCACACACCCATATATATATATAATCAAAGATCAGCTTAGATTATCATCTCCACACACCCATATATATATATAATCAAAGATCAGCTTATATTAAGATAGCCAGTCTTCTTGCTTTAATGGACAGGCTTCAAACCACTCCACTCCACAACTCTTCAGCCATTCATTTCATTGAAAATCTGATGATGGAACACTCAAAACTCACTTTAGTGTCAATCTTCTCATTTTACCCATGTTGACCACAAGTCACTCTGATTCCTTATGTACAGGACATAATCCATTTACATACATATACCAGGGATGGTTCAGATCTTAAAGCATTATGTTTTGAAATATAATTTTTTTCTACAGTACAGACTTTTTCATATCTGCACTTCTATCTGTAATATATAGGGAGTTTTAACTGAAACTTTCACATGACCCTCAACCATCCATGCTATCTTGTACCGCTAATACACTTGATCACACACATGTCAAAAAAGATAAATAATGACCAATATATGTATTTCATGCTAAATCAGCACTCATCAATTGATCCAGATTATCATCTCCATACATATTTACAATCAAAGCTCAGCTTATATTAAGATAGCCAATTGTTGTGCTTTAATGGACAGGCTGCAAACCACTCCACCCAACAACTCTTTAGCCATCTATTTCATTGAAAATCTGATGATGGAACACTCAAAGCCCACTTTAGTGCCAAACTTCTCATCATACTCATGTTGACCACAAGACACATTGACCCCTTAAATTTGTGATATAAAAGTATATATATATAAAAGAATTCTGTCAAATCTTTCCATCTTTTCTATAAACCCTATACATTCTATCTAGTTTTTATTGTTAAATTTTGTAAAAGAAGATAAGTTAAGAAAATAATTCTTTGTTACAAAAAAAAAGTAATCATATGATACAATTCTTAGGGGGAAAAAAACTTTTTGGTCCAAGTTAATGTCAGAACACAGCTTATGTTATTAGAATTTTCTGTTAATTTTAAATAAATATAGCTGTTGGTAAAATTTTAAGGTCATAATTTTTAACATTTTTTAGTCCTGACTTAGAATGTTTTATACCAAATTATTTGACCATGGGCTGGTTAAATTATCTAGGCAATAGAATACTATAACTATGTGATATCACTTATATAGTTGGCATTGGTAATTTGCTATTAATTACCACTACCTCCTTAACATAAATATATTTTAGCATCTCAAATTTGGAGTTAGCCTACAAAGTAATTTCATTTCTTATATCATCAGATCTAATTTAAATCCAAATCAGTAGTCTCATGAGCTAATTGAGAAAATGTGTCCATTGTAACAAAGGTAATAAGACATTTATTTTTTAATAATATACAATGCACTAAATGGTCTTAGGATGTAGATGTAGCACATTAACTTATTGTGTATGCATGCTAGGTTTGAATCTGAGCAAAATAAAAAACTTTGATTTGATTTTTAATTACATTTAGAATTTTCTTATTCAGATGGCCTATTCATCTAATAATCTAACATTGGTTGGTAAATAGCTATTCCTTAAGGCCTTTCAGAGAAAATGTGAGGCCCGGGGCAACTAATATTTTAGAGGCCCTTCAAAATTTAAAATAAAAATGTGGGGAAGGGGAGAAGAGAAAAGACGTAAGAGTTTTTATTTACAGGACCGAAAACAGGACTCTGGGAGCAATTAGTTAGAGTCATAAAAACAAGCAAGCAGATCAAATCCAGATCACTTGGATAGGGTAGATTTATTTTAGCACTGTTAGTATCGTAAAACACTGTTAGCACAGAACTGACTGACATAGAACTGAGATTATTAGTTCTGCTGGTCGCCGAGTGCTGCAGCCACTTTCATTGTAGAGTTGTATAATTGGCACCTCATCCCTAAACTGGCTTACATTTTCGACCCGTATGCCTGCTTGAAAAAGTTTTTCTGAATATTTTTTTTGGAATTTAACTATAAAATTAAGGCTGTTCTACAAGCCATGACATCGCTTTGCCTTCTATATTTTTGTTTAACATATTGAGTTGCCAAGTTGAGGCTCTTAATATTGTGAGGCCTGGGGCAGCTGTCCTCTTGTCCCCCCCCCCATCTGATTGACCCTGGCTATCTACTTATTTTTAGTAAGATTGTAAAAAAATATTCAAATTTTCATTACCTTACAAGTCTGGTAAATAACGTTTTTTCCCCCCAATGTTCCTCTGTGAAATGTTGGATAAGCCCTTTGCTTAACTGTGAGCTATTTAAAAACTATTTTAATTGTTAATAAGAAAGTATCTTTATGTATATAAGAAATAAATTTTAATAATTGTTTTAACTTGACATTATTATTGAAAACAAAATAATTTTAAAATTCTTTTTTTATTTAAAGGTTTTCAACCTTGCTCTAGAGCCATCTTCTATAAACTTAAGAAAATAAAGGATAGCATCCGCTACAAAATTCTTTTCTCCAGCCCACTTTCTTGTTTTGGCCTTTATTCAAAGCTGGAAATCATTCATTTATGAATCTAGTAGCCATCTTATATTCTTTTATACTATTCAAGATAATCTGAAATTTTGTTGTTGTTTTTTTTAAAAAAAAAAAAGTTTTAAATCCAGGCTATCTCACTTGCATAGACCCATAAATGCATTAATTGCAGTTTTGAATTCTAGTCTTTACTGGCAAAAGAAAAGCTAGAAACCAATTAGGGAATGATGATCTTATAATAATATACCATCTGGAGTCCATTAATTATCAAGCTCAGAGTAGATGATTCTAAAGTAGAGTGAAAATTATTCTTGTAAGCATATGAGAAAATTATGCGATGATGTTTATCCATATTTAATTGTTGTATATACCATATCAGTATTTATTACTTTTTCATTTTCGTTTAAAATTAAATGTTTTTCTTGTTACCAATAATAAGCATTAAAACACAGTTTTAGTGCTTCTATGTGAATTTAACTTTTGCAATATTATATAAATGTATGGACAAAAGACTAGGAATATTATCAAAATAATTCTATAAAAGAAAAAAACAAGATTAGTTCCTTCCTGGTGTTTTGAATGAGATGCCGTTCTTCTTCAAACAAAAAAAAACTTGCAGAAATTAAAATTAAGGAAAGATTTCTAAATCTCTCAGGGAAGATTATTTGCAAAACACTAAGTAAATATTACAATGAGTATATTATTATTTTATTAGAATATTATGAGTGTTTTTCATAATTATAAATACATATATTACTCTATTTAAAGAAACCTGTAAAACGTTTAGAGTTAATTTTTTTCTTTGCCTATTAATTTTTCAATAGTTCTTTTGAACATTTTAAATTTATATACTATTCAGAAATTATTAAAAAAAATTGTATTTTAAAACTGTTACCAGTAGATTGGATATCGCATTCTAGTTCATTATTATTATATGATCTTTTAAAACCGTTTTATATATACTTGTTATGTATATTCATCATGCCAATTTTATGTTCTATTTAATTTATTGCATTTGTAAAATGACAGTTTAGAACCTAAAGATTTCTCACTAGTGACAAAGAATTTGATCATTTCATATTAATTTTATTACTAGTTCAGCAGTAGAAAAAATAAAACTGAACAAATAAATTTATATAAGTGCATATATATATACACGGCTGCAGAAAGGAGTTTGCTATTAACTGAAAGGAAACCCTTTGATTCCTCTTGGAGGCCTTTAAGGAACCGAGCAGGGCAAATTCCTAATGTCCACTCCATACGTTCTTGTCGTTGCAGCTGTTATTACTATATGTTTATTCATATAGTATACGAACATGGATGGGCTGCTCACCAACACGCATTAGCCAGCGTGGTGAGTTTATTGGCTTTTTACCTCTGAGTTTAAGATCAAGAAACACCATGGTCTTTCTTCTCAGTGCCTGATAAGGCAGAATGAATGTTTGTGTAAATGATAAAGATTTTTCCCAATTATACAATTATGACAGACAAAAATAAAGCATGGCCCTTAATCCCAGGAGGCTGTAAAGTCACCAACCAAGGCAGCGGTTGGTGGCTGAAGGCGGAGGGTGCTAAGAATATCCTGGAGGCGGACCCAGGCTGCCATTTGATGACGACTTTTTATTTAGGTACTTACAACTGCAGATCACTTTCAAGTGAAGGAAGATTGCAAGAATTAGAAGAAGAACTCTCTTATATTAAATGGGATATTATTGGACTTTGTGAAGTTAGAAGAAAAGGTGAAGAGACAATTGATTTAAAAAGTGGACATATGCTCTATTATAAAGGCACAAATATTGGAAATACAAGTGGAGTAGGATTCATTATAAATAAAAAGTGGAAGAACAATATTGTGGAGATTGATGGTGTATCAGACAGAGTGGCAAGATTAGTTATACAACTTAATAGCAGATATCAAATGCAGATAATTCAGGTTTATGCCCCAACAAGTTCTCACAGTGATGAAGTAGTAGAAGATTTTTATATGGATGTACAAAAGGCTTTTGATCAGAGTAAACAACATTTTAAAATTGTTATGGGAGATTTTAATGCTAGAATTGGTAAACAAATGAAAGATGAAAGTGTTGTAGGTAATTTTGGTTATGGTAATAGAAATGAGAGAGGACATAGACTTGTGGAGTTTGCAGAGAAGGAAAAACTTTATATTATGAATTCTTTTTTTGAGAAAAATGTTAGAAGGAAATGGACATGGAAGCATCCAAATGAAGGTACAGCAGAATTTGATTATATTTTGACTAACAGGAAATACATATTTCAAGATTGTAATGTTCTTAATAAATTTAACACAGGAAGTGATCATCGATTAGTAAGGGGTAAGATACATGTTAATGTAAAACTAGAGAGACAAAAATTATTCAGAAAACTATATTTACAGTTGATATTCCTAATCTTCAGAAACATTCTAATGAATTTAAATTAGAACTTACAAATCGGTTTCAAGTATTAGTAGATTTTGAACATGATTCAGATTTGAATGAAATTAATATGAAAATAACTGATACACTTTTAAAAACTGCAACAAAAATAGCTGGTAGAAAAAAGCAGCAATTGACTAATAAAATTTCTACTGAGACTAGAGAACTTATGAAGAAAAGAAGGAATATGAAGATATGCAAGAATGATGCATTAAAAAGAATTGAATATCTCGAATTTTGTAAAATGGTGCGGAAAAGAGTTGAAAATGATATAAGAAAGTATAACTGTGAATTAGCAAGAAAAGCTGTAGAAGAAAATAAAAGTCTTAAGAATGTAAAACAACATTTTGGTATTGGTAGGAAATTTATATCTGCAATAAGGAAAAAGATGGAATTATTACTAAAAAGAGGGATGACATTATGAAATTGGTAGAAGATTTTTATCGAGAATTATATAGTAATAAAGAACAAGTACCTCCTATATCTATTACATCTTCCGAATTGCCCAGAATTTTAAATGAAGAAGTGAGAAATGCAATTAAATGTATGAAAAAAGGAAAGGCTCCAGGTAATGATGGAATTATAATTGATATATTAAAAGAAGCAGGTGAAGAAACAGAAAAAATATTAGCAAAGTTATATACCAAATGTCTAAATGATAAAGATGTACCGGATGATTGGAAGAATGCAGTAATAATATTAATATTTAAAAAAGGTGATAAAGAAGATATTAGAAATTACAGACCTATCAGCCTTTTATCAGTTTTATATAAAATTTTTACCAAGATAATTACAACTCGTCTACAGAGAACCTTGGATTTTCACCAACCAAGAGAACAAGCTGGATTTAAAAGTGGTTTTAGTACAGTAGATCATATTCAAGTATTGAGAGAAGTTATAGAAAGGACAAATGAATATGAGTTGTCATTGTGTTTTGGATTTGTAGATTATGAAAAGGCATTTGATTCTATAAACATTTCTTCAGTGATTAAAGCATTGGATCATCAAGGTATAGATCCAGGATATTGTCATATTTTAAAGAATATTTATAAAAATGCAACAGCAACAATTAGATTACATAATGATACTGGGAAAGTCAACATTGAGAAAGGTGTAAGACAAGGTGACTCCATATCTCCAAAACTTTTTACAGCAGTGCTGCAAGAAGTATTTTGTGGATTAAAATGGGAAACTAAAGGAGTGAAAGTAAATGGAGATTATTTAAGTCATTTAGATTTCGCAGATGATGTAGTTGTTTTTGCAAATAATGCTTCAGAGCTGCAGGAAATGTTGCAGGAGTTATCAGATGAAAGTAGGAAAGTAGGACTAAAGATAAATGTTAAAAAGTCTAAAGTAATGTTTAATCGATTTGCTCAAAATATGAAAATAAAGATTGATTATGATGAATTAGAAGAAGTTAAGAGTTACAAATACCTTGGTCAGATTATTAATACAGATGGAAACATAATAGAGGAAATTAATCATAGAATTAAACTTGGTTGGAGTGCTTTTGGTAGAAATAACTTGATATTAAAAGGAAATATGCCTATGTGTTTGAAAAGAAAGGTTTTTAACAAATGTGTTTTACCAGTTCTTACTTATGGATCTGAGACTTGGACACTTAATAGAAGATCAATACAGAGACTTCAGACCACTCAAAGAAGTATGGAGAGATGTATGTTGGGAGTAACAAGAAGAGATCGAAAACGCAATGTATGGGTAAGAGAACAAACAGGTGTTACTGACCTCATTGAAAAAATTAAAAGATTGAAGTGGAGTTGGGCTGGACATATTGCTAGAAGAGATGATAATAGATGGACAATTGAAATTTTAAACTGGATTCCAAGAGATTGTAAAAGACCTAGAAGGAGACCACATGTAAGATGGATGGATGAAATAAGAAAATGTGTAGGGGTGATGTGGAGAAGAGAAGCTAAAGATCGGAGAAGATGGATTAAACTTGGAGAGACCTTCATCCTGCAGTGGATTGATAATGGTTGATAATGATGATGATGATATACACACACCCGCACATGCACATGCTTAACTCTTGCAGTATAACAGTTCACAGTAATACATGTCTGTACATATTTAAAAAATATATATCAAATGAATTTATTTATTAAAAAGTAAAACAAAAGTAATATATTATTAGCAAAATTAAATCATTTAATTTACATATTTACAACACAACAATTGTAAACGTTCCCCTTATACATTTTTGTTACATTATACACACTTTGTTTAAATTTTTGTGTCTTTTTGGGGACAGATTACAGTAGTTTTTTCATGAAGATTTATAGTCTACTTCATTTTTTTTTTTTAGCTGTTCCTTTTGTTTTGCTCTCTTTATATTCTGTTGTTTTCCTATCTCAATTATAAAGTTTCTTCCTTTTTTTATTGCCATCTGCGAATTGCCATTTAAAGACATCCATATAACATGTGTGTTTATTACACTTACATTTTAAAACACAAGATACCATCTCCATGTCATTCTTTTGATATCATATACTCTTGACATCAAAATTTCAGATTTTTTGGAAGGGACCAGCATTTGTTTTTTTCTTATGGTGCACTATGAATAACTGTGTCACAGTTATTTTTTTTTTAAGGCAGTATGAAATTATAATTGCATTTTTAGAAATCTGGATAATGTTGAATATGTTTATCTACCTATTGAAATGTCAAAGAAGTTGATTATTCTGGCTTATTTTTGTATATTGTGCCCAGAAGAAGTAACTTTTTTGAAAACAAATATTTACCAAGAGAATACAAGATAAAATTATCACTAGTTATAATGTGATCGGATATTTTCACCTTGATTTTTTTTTCTCATTGAACTTTTTTTTTTTCAGTGTTCAAACATTCATGTACATGATGAAAATGCCATCACAAGTTGCCCAAAATTTTATTCTATATAATCTAGGCTTCAAATGATTATATTATTTAAATGGACATCTGCCTTTAAAAGTTATTAATTGTTTGTCTTCAGTTATATTCCAGTTTGGAACATATGCATCTTGGAAGTACTGATTTCACAGTTCAAAATTCTGCCAAATGAGCTGTTTTCTGTGATCCATCTTTTCCATACATGTCAGATTTAAGTACTCCTAATTTAAATCTGTCTCAGCTCATTTGAGCATGGAAAAATTTACATTTACCTCTTTTGCTCCAAAGTTGCAATTTTTGTTCATTTCTTGATTTTTAGGTATTAATTAAAATTAGAACTTTAATAAGTCTTTTTAGTTTAGTAATATCTATATCTTATTGTTATCTGCATAAATTCTTTGACTTCCTTCATTTTATGATGAATATATTGCTAAAAAATATCAAAAATTATGAAACAAATATATTAAATTCACAATTTGCAAAATGTATACCTACTTTTTTATATATAAGATATTATGCAAGGATTGAATTTGAGGTTACACAATGGGATATTCAGTCCATGTTTTGATTTTATTTTTTGACTTTGTATTTTTTTACTTCGTGTATCTGCATGTTGTAATCTCTTCTGTTATTTCATATTTATTATTGCTGTTATTACTATTAACATCTGTTATCATGCTCTATGATAATACCTTGTCATTTTCTGAAGAAACATAATGATTGTTATTATATTCGATTTCACTTATTTCTTCCAAGAGAAATATGAGTTCTTTAAGTTTTATAAGTTTACGATTTTCTGTTGTTAAAAAAGAAACTAAAATTTTTATATTATAGAGAAACTGAAAGTTATTGTTTTAACTTTAAAAAATAATAATTATATTTTAATTGAAAAACTATATAGATGTGTAGTATATATATATTAATGTAGGATTAATACTCTACTCTGTAAACTGGGACAGTCATTGTACTTTGTTTAATAATAACCAAATAAATAAATAATAACTTTTTATGGATCTGGTAATTATTTGGTGTCCAGATTTCTTTGAACTAAATTGGTGATTGTTGTGAAAAAATTTTGAATAAATTTTCTGACTTCAAACTTGATGTTTTTTGTGTCAAATTTCTAACCAAGTAATATCAACTTGGAATGGATCCAGTGTTTTACAATGGTAATTTTATACAAACTATAACACATATTTCTAAATAAAATTAATCCACAAATAATATATTAGAGCAAGAGGACAATTCACAAATTTATCTTTTTAAAAATCAAAACTGAAAATGTAAGTAGATTATGGGTTCATTGAACCTAGTTCTTAGAACAGAAATTTAAATACACATAAATTTACTGAAAATAAACTAAACCTTCAGCAGTAATTATTTTGCTACATATGTTAGAATTTTGATTGGATGATATAAGTTTTGAAACAATATTATTGTTTACAGTATTGCTATCATATTTATTAATATTTTGAAGAATTTACATTTTTATTCTTAAAATATTTTTGATGCTATCAGATAATATTAAAATTTTAATCTTTCTAAAATAAACAAATTAGTCATATTTTTTAATGTACATAAAAAATGGATAACATTTCTCTACAACAACAAAAAAATAACCATGGTTCAAGATATTTTATTTTTTCAAGTAAGAATTAAAACAGCATTTTATAATTTTTGGTGAAATAAAAGAAAATCCATTAACTATTTTCCTATTACTTTAAGTTGTAAAAAATGTCAAATTAGCAAGACTTTCAAAGGAAAAAATGAATAAGTAAATGATCACAAGTTTACTTTACTGAAACCAGCATTAAAGTTTTGTATTTTCCATTAATTTATGATTTACTTGCAAGTTAACTATACACATAAATAAGACTGATGCACATGAAGAGGTAACGTTTTGTTTTCCTTTAATATTTAAAATAAATTCCATGAGTTATAAATTAATATGCTGTAATAGTTGAACTTTATGCAGTTTACTTATCTAAATTATCCATTTGAAAAAGAGTCTCACGTACAATATTACCTCATATGCCTGCCATAACTAGTTTGAACTTGGCAATGAAAGTTGGATTTTTTTTAGACAAGATTGGAAATTTTCTTTTAAGTAACAGTTCATATTTAAACTAGCTAACCATCTCATTATTGGTCAGTAAATGGGTATTTATTTTTAGTCTCTGGTAAAACAAAGTGTGGGGAAATGCTCAAACTCTGATCACCTAGCAATTTTATCAACCCTGATAAGCACTAATTTCTCCTTCACTAGCTTTTTTTTTTTGGAAAGATCTTTGTTTCTATAATGGACTATTTAAAGATTTTTATCTATATAAAAGTAAATCTGTGGAATGTATACATATATAAATAGTATATATTAAAATTAATAGTTCTCATTTATATTTAATCTTTTATAACTTTTTTATGTTGATTGCCTTAATAACACATAGGAAGTTATGAAGTGCTACTGGATTGCTCTTAATCCAAGATCTTTGGCTGTTAGATTAATAGTATTGCATAAAAAAATGATTATTGAAAAAATATTTATCATTTTAGTGTAATGTTTACAAGTATGACCTAGCAGTTGACATTTCACTAGAATTCAAAATAGCCGTGAGTGCATACTAAATCAATACCATTATTTTTTTTTTTAAATGAAATTGTATTTTCTTTTTTTTATTCAAAAAATAAACAAGTCTAAATTTGCAATTAAAAATCCAGAGATGTTCTTAAAAATCTCTTCCTCAATTATTATTAAGTGCCATCAAATTGACATCCAATAATATGAGCTTATGAATAGTATTTTTTCAGAATGACTTAGTGGATCTTCAGTGGGATTAAAATGTACTACTATCTGATAAATAAATTATCAAATAGCTTTATTTCTTAGAAGTTCATATGAAATTTGATCACCAGAGGTGATAGATCTATAGATCTTAAGCTTCAGAATCATTTCTTTATCAAATTATGAGCAAATTCTGGCTTACAATGTATGGTGCAAGAGTAGAGAGTATGATATATGGCATTAGAGAGCTGCTTGTTTATGTTATAACATAGTAAGTTAAAGAATCTAGCAACATGTTGATATTCCTTATTATAATAACTGAGACCATTTCAATACTTACTGTTTTTTTTTTACTAATCTTTTTAAGCATTATATACATTTTTAAGAAAATCATCTCATAATACAACAAACCAAAACACTGTATTCAATCATTTGTGCTTCAAATGGCAGTTTAGATTTAATCTTAGTAAATAACCACTTGTTTGTTTCCCATCCCTTACAAAATATTGTCAGAAGTCTTGTCCAGCATACAGTTTAGAATTATAAAAATAAATTATGCCTTTCCACATGCAACTTTCATGTGCATAGAGTTTAACAGAAATACATTGACTTAAATAATTCTGATCAACGCATCATAAGTCATTATAACATCACAATATAGCACCAGGATATTATTGAATTTTGAATAATATCAAAATTATACAATACTGGTTACATTACATGATAAACATTTAAGAATTAGTTTTGGTGAGAGTTTAAAATTGAATTTCCACCATTGCTAAACTTCTTTCAAAATTTTAAGAATTAAAATGGCAAACTAAGAGAGTTAACTGAATACTAGGACTAAAACTAAATACTAAAATGACTGAAATAATGATCAGTGGGTTTTTAAAAAAAGAAATGGACATTACTTAAATCATCTAGATATTACAGGCAATGTAGCTATTTTCACAAATAATACTTCAGTGCAGCAGAACATGTTGGAAGAGCTATTAGATGAAACTAAGATAAAGTACAGCATCATATATACCATTTATGTTCTTTATTACTTTTTACAAGCCATTATTGATGTTTTCGATTGTACAAGCAATCTTCTTCAGAACTTGTATATATGAACATATATATATATTGATAAATTATTAATATGGATTATAAACTTATTAATTGAACATAATGCCAACAGTATCACATGACTTTTTCATAAGGTGAGAATAACTAAGCATTCTTAGATGAAATTAATTTATACAATTAAACTTAAATGGAATGCTTTGGTAGAAATAATAATAAGAAATATGCTTAAGTATTTGAAAATGTTTTTTAATCACTGCATTTTATCAGTACTGATTATTGAATCTGAGATTTGGATACTTAATAAAAAAGGAATATAAGTGTAAATCACAATGAAATATGTAGAAATATATGGTGGGATGAAGGGATTAAAAGTAAAATACTTAGGTGAGTGAACAGACAAGTATTACTGCCATCGTTAAAAAAAGTTTAATAAGAGATTGAATCGAAGTTTTGTTGTGCATTGCTAGAAAAGAGGCATCAGATTGACAGCTAAGAGATGATGATAGATTTAGAGGGGCACTATATATGAGGTGGACAGATAAAGAATATAAAAAGTGTTGATCAATAATAAAAATAAACTTAAAATTCACAGGCCATCTTGCCACTAAATCAATAATGACTGAAAATGATACACAGATAGATTATTATTAATTTGATCAATATTAATTCAAAATCGTTTATTATCCAGAGAAAATTACAAAGTAATTGTTTTGACACACACTTTGTTATTTTTAAATCTTGATTTATTATATGAAATATTTGTTATTTTTAAACATTCTTATGCATATTGTAATCTTTTTTCAACATTTCAATAATCTTTTATGGTCATTTTCAAGGAGTATTTTTATAAAATATATATATTATAATTGACTTTATTAATCTGCATTCAGAACAGGTTATATTTACCTATTTAAGGAGATTTATTTAAACTTCTTGTATCAATAATTTCAATCTCTGTGGTCTAATTGCAATCTTTAGTGTCTATATAAATATATTGGGCCATAAATAAAAGTGGTATTCCACCTGTATTGTTAAAAGAAGAGGTTGTCTTGACAACAAGTTGAGATTGTTGATTGTTATTGATATTGGGATTGTATAAATGTTGACTGATTTTAATGAACATATATATATAATACATAAAATATAAATATTTATAATAATTTATATAATAAAAATTATTAGGATAGTATATGTCTTTATTTTCCTTTTTATATTTATGTTTCCATCCTTATATTTTTTATATTTTCTTAACATATAGTTGTTGTTTTTTATATTCTAAATTTCTCTTACATTTCATTTTTCAGTTATCAAGAAACTTTAAAAATATTTTATTTTTATATTTATCCTTATCTTTATTTATTTTTTTAATTATGTATAATTATTCTCCCATTATTGTTTAATTATTTTAGATAAATTTTAAAAAAAGATAAATATATAAAGAAACAGATATTTTTAAACAGTTACTTGGTTATTGAAAAATAAAATATTGTATAAGAGAAATTTAGAATGTAAAAAAATTGTACTAAGAAAGTATAATAATGGAAACAAATAAGCAGAAACAAAATATACGTATTGTATAAAAGAATTTTTATTATATTGGTGTTGTTATTTATAAATTATTGTAAACCTATATATTATGTATTATATACTGTGTAATATATTATAGACATACGTTTTTTAGAAATAATTCTTGAATATGACTATAAAAGATTATCCAAATGTAAGAAAGAGACTATATTGTAATATGCATAAAATGTCAAAAAACAAATGTTTAATATAATAAATTAGGATTTAAAAGAACAAAATGTGTGGAAGATTGTTTTGCTAAAATTAATGGACCATTTTGCAAAGAAAAAAAGAGAAGAATACTTATTAATAAAGTATTATATAAATTATTTTTAAAATGTTTTAATTTATTGTTTTAATTTCTACTATATAAATTTTTTGTTAAGCCACTAAACATCACATGATTACCACTACTGTATAGAGAGTTAGCTACTGTTAAACATTTTGTTCTGATATAAATACAATCATATTCTGTACTTTAAAGTATTATATAGTTACTAATGAAATAAATGAATACATTACACAAAATCTATTGTTAATTATGCAAAAGGAAATTAACCTTCAATCATGCACTATTTGGTAACTACTATAAATCTCCACACACGTACTCATCAGTAAGAGTTTTACAAGCTTAAGTGAATCACTTAAGTTTAGAGCATATTCATAATATACACCAATTCTTTCTGACCATGCTTATATCAGTGCTTGAATCTAATGTTGCTTGATGTAATCAACAACTGAATTGTACAAATTTAGTTAATCGGTCACAAGAGAAAGATAGAGTCTTGGGTTTAACCACCTGTGATTAGACATATATTAATTATGAATAAATGTAAATCTAGTATTTATATATATATACAAAATTATAGTTAATCTAATTAATTATTTAAATTTTCCGCAAAAATTGGATTTATAATTTGTGGGGGTGGGTCTAAAAAGTTCTGGAACCAGTGAGTTTGGATTAATAGTAATCTATCTTTATATATATTTATAATATATAATTTTTATAATTAACATATAATTTGATTAAATTTAACATATAATAAAAATGATTTATATCCATATATTACCATATTTTTCCATATAAATATATTGAAAACCACTGATTAATAATTCCTTAACAGCAAGGATATAAAACTTTTATATTATCCTTTATTTTTTAAAAATGGTGTTAATACATTTTAGTTAAGGCATTTGCTTAATTGGGAAGTATTTTCAGAATGCATTATTTATCTTTACAAAGACCTTGAAATGTGAATGAACATCAAATAATATGCCCTACTGAAAAATTATAAACACATTCTGTTACATTTTAAACACAGACAGACAGCAATTCAATCTTGATTTTGTTAGACTCGTTTACAACATATATTTGGATGTAAAATTCATCTTTTCTATAATTCTAAAAATATTTACACTATGTGTTAATTTAAAAATATTGCTGGAAATAATATTATAGTTATCTTTATCATGACATTTTTTGGAAAGGATTCTTCAGTTTTTCTGTGCATCATTTTTTTTTTTTTTTTGTAATCTTTATTTTTATAATTCTTGACATTAAAAAATACTACATTGAAAAAGAAAAGTTAAATATAACAGCATTTTGATACATATAAATAAATAAATGTTCATTTGCTTGAGAACATTCAAATTAGGAATTTTCATTTTTTGATTTCCTCACTATACCGCTGCACTAAATTACACAGAGCAAATTGTCAAATATTTTGCTGTTCAAAAAGTCATGTAATATTCAAGTACCAATGATGGCAGGTTGAGATTTAGTTCAGGAATCCTTAGCTCTCAAGATTTTATAAGTAAACCAGACATCAAATTGGCCAATGAGTCAGTTTTACAATTTATCAGTTGGAAATCATTAACTTTCTGGATCATGGTTTGTGTTTGATTACATTTCCATAAGTATTAAACATTTAAAAAAGTCATGTTTAACTGATTTTATTATTAAATCTGGAAAAATGAAATTTGAGACCTCTCGCTTGTGATTTTTTTTTAAAAAATAGGTATAAAATCTAATTTGGGATATTTTAGTACATAATTTTATTATCAATTCTAATATTTTTATTTTGAATTTTTATTTATATTATTTTCTTTTGTGCTTTTTTTTATTCAACAGATGAAGTTAATTTCTAAAGACAATCATCAAATGTTTAATTTTTATGGGGTTTGCCGTTTTATTTTGATTTACTCTTTTTTTACATCTAATTTTACAATGTTAATGAATTCTCTGGTTAATTTTCTAAATATTAAATTTTATAGAAAGTTATATTAAGAAATTATAGTATTCAATTGTTTGAGATTTGAAAATGTTATTAACTTTCAAGTTTTTCAATTGCATTATCAACTTTCTTTTTAATATATATTCTAACCTGCTCCGTTTGCATCTTCACTTCCAGGCATTATATTATATAAAATAAAATGGGTTCTAGCTCAGTTAATAAATAAAATATTCTGCATTAATATTAAATGTTCCACTAGCTCAAATTCAAAAATAAGAATAAGGTTCAGTTTGTAAAATAAATAAATAAATATTTATTATTTCATGAGACTTGGAAGTGAAAATACAGGTGACAAGAAAGATTACATTGAGCCAATATCCCACAGGATACTACCTCAATGGCATAAGAACACTATCCCCCCTTATTACTATCTCAAATAAATAAACTTATAGTATTTTTATGACTTTAATAAATCCTACTCATTAAGATTAAACTAATAATTAAGGTTCATAAGATTTATTCTAAGTTAATTAAAATTTACGTAGCAAAATATGAGAAGGGATTTTATGTCATGATCTACTACACTTAATTCAATAATAACAAATAATAATAATATTCTTCATTGTATGAACTAATTCTGTATATCTTTTCTTTTCATTATATTTTTATTACCATAATAAAATAATTCTTTTATCTCCATGTAATAATATAATAAATACATGGAAGCATTTGATAATCTGACAAACAAAAGTGTGTGGCAACTGAGAGCATATAATTCGATACATTATGATAACTAATTTATGACCATAAGATAATGTAAAATTATGATTACTTAATTAAATATTCCAATTCTTAAAATAATTATTTATTTATTTCTGTGAAAAATTATGTTTATTTCTAGTGACACTGTGTTTTTGATGCATGATAATGATGATGGGAAATACAAATAATCAAACACACAAATTTTGAATAAACAAATTTAACAAAGTTTATTATTACATTAACAACATAACAACTTATTTACAATATGTACATTTAAAATATCTTAAAGATTTACGCCATTATACATTTTTTATATTCGAACCTCGTTAAGTCTTTACTCTGACTTACATCAAAAAAAAAAAAAAGATAAAATAATACAATATTATTAATCCCTGTTTGATCAATCTTATATAAAAAAATTACATTTATTTAATGCTTACTCAAAATATATTTTACATCCTTTAGCTATTATTCAAGTATGCTTCTTTTTTTTATTATTAAAACATCCATAGAAACATAGTATGGATAAACATAAAATAATACTAATCGAGAACATGGATATATTTTTTACTAGACATTTTCACTTTAGCAATATTATCAATATCATGTAAAATATCTATTGATAATTTATTTCTAAATTATGGATACTATTGTTTACTACACTGCATTTATTAACTATAATACATTCCATTATAACAATATTATAGTACTATATAACTATAATTACTGATACATTCTCTATTATTGAATAAATATAAATTGTACCTAAACTTATTGTGTGGATCGTTTTTTACTTTATAGAATTATATTAAAAATATGCAGTACTCATTTTAAAAATTGAAATAAATATTTTAATATTATTTAATATTTCAAAAGCAACTTTGCTTTACATATTTTATTCTTATATTTTTATTTCCAAAATAAAATAAATCTATAATATATTTAATGATTCTTTCATTTGAAGTCCATTGGATTTTCAATTCCAATTCATACAAATTCTATTTCTTCATACAAGTAAATGAACTCAGCTCATTTCAAACAATTGCATATCTTTAACTCTAAATCATCTATTATTTTCTTTTAAATATACTATACTGTATGATGTAGCTACTTTTCAGAAAACTAGATAGTGAATAGATTTGAAGGATAGGGAAGAAAAACTAGAGTATAACTCATAACTCATATCGGATAAAAGTATACCATGGCACAGTGTATTTTTAAAACTAGAGGCAAGACCTATTCTGTCTAATATCCTCAAATACTATAAATGATGTCAAGCTATTCCTTCAGCTTTATTGAACATCAATACTCCAAGAAAATAAACACTGTCCAAAATAAATATACAATTGCAGGGCTTTGTTAACTGCATTGCACATCTACAAATATTATAAAATACTACTCATATTCCCTAAATATCCTAACTTAATCCCCTGGATCTATGCTCACCATATTACTAATACCAGGTCACTATCCTATTCTTATTTCCTAAAGATTTATCAGGTCTTACATCGACAAATTACTAGCTTGCATATTCAAATAATAAATGAAATTCAACTATAATTAGAGCAATCTTACTAATCCATAAGAAAAGCTTGCTTACTTCATTATTCTATATTCTTAACCACATACAAACTAATCAGATAATACTTGAACATCCAATAATATGAAAGTTTTTTACAAAGAATCACACAAATATTTATTATCATGTTGGGTTATATTACTATTATAAAATCATAGTATACATATTCCAAATAAATCCTGATCTCACAATGTTTAAAAAATGTTGTACAAAATGCATTTACATATAATTAAAACATTTATACTTCATTCATTATTATTCATAGGCAATCTAAATATATATATATATAAAAGATATATATATATATATATATACACACACATTATAAAATTATCAATATTCATTAGTTGTTACCAAGTGACATTAGCTCATTATTATCGCTTTTGCAGTCTTCTTTTCTCCAACTAGATATAACATCGCATACATAAAAAATACACATCCATGCTTCTATTTAAATGTTCTAATTTAAACTATTAAATATTATACTATAGGATTCTAATACCATAAATAATAAATATTCATGTTTCTATTCTTCTTAATCAAAAATTTACATTTAAACTAAGTTAATAAATAAAAAAAAAAATCAAGACTATAATTACGTATATCTTCAATTAACTCTTCAATTGACGAAAGTTCTTGATAAAGTTAAAAAAAAAAAATGTTTATGTATTTTCTCGAGAGTTTTTTTTTTAAATATTCTCCTCAAAACCACTTTGCTACACCTCCTTCGTTGCTATAATGATGAATAAGACAATATTTCCGGTATCAGGAGCCGTCCGAATTTCTGGTATACACAATATCAGGTTCAAAAAAAAAAAAGAATAATAAAAATATTACAACGTCTTGAAATCTAAAAATTAAATAAAATAATCATCAATCTATTCTGGAATAGTTAATACAATAATAGTTTATAACTTCTATAGTCCATAATGATGATTATTGAAATCATAATACTAAAATAATCCCCTGAAGCTTCTTAAATTTCCCATATAGGAGTAGTAATGCATTATATTTCGCTTGGTTTAGCTTGATCTATCCAATAAACTTTTGCGCAATATAAATATATTTCCATGGTTCCATCCTTTTATTTAATCATATATTTACTTTCTTTATAGGTTTCTTCCTTAGTGAATTTATTTCCATTTAGTACTTATTTTCAGCGTTTCATTATTACCTTAATTTTTAAAGTTTTCCAAACAAACTTTTATAAGTGCGTATTAACCGTTTTAGACTTTAGGTTTTTTTTATAATATATATGCTTTAGTAAATATTCTCCATGAGTTTTTTTTTCCTTAAAATAATTTCTTGTAGAATTATTTAGTGTTTCCTTCACAAAGGATATAACATTTACTTTTACAACTTGATATTTCTATAAATTTATCATAAAGTATACTTGTCTTACTGCTTTTTAATTTTGGACAAGCTTATCTTACAATGTAAAATAATGCATCTTTACTTTTAGACAGTAAACAGTTTTTCCATTTAAGTTTCTTGTATAATGTCCATACTGCTATTTTATTCATTAGAACAGTCCTCTTGTTCAGCACTAATGAAACTGTATCAACAAATATACATTTTTAAAATATTACAAATTGAATATATTTTACTTCTTGGTATATCCATTTTATTATCGCGAAGTTCGAAATTAGATTTTGATAAAATACTTCTGGTAAGAAAACTTTTTAAAAACTAGCAACACATCTTAAATGAAGTTATTAAAATATTTTAGTTTACACTTTCTTTTTGCAAAATACTTTTTTAAAATAATACCTATTAGTTTTTGCAAATAAAATTATAAGAGAGCACTAAAATTGACTAAAATAATAAAATTAAAATTACAATCACCTTGATAGCTTCTGATATGATTCAGCTACCTTTAAAACAAATCCATTTACTTCTGTTTCTAATCACGACTCAATCCTTTTTTTCTTTTCAAAATATACATTACATATACCTTTAAAATATTATTAATCACCCTTTGATAAATCAACTACAATGGTATTTATACCCTCTAAGAATACCTTATCCTATTGGTTGATTCTTACTTTTAGTTCAATACCAAATTTGCATATGTTTCAGTTTTTACACAATTAAATTTCAAAATAAAAATTATGACATATTAAAACTTGCAAATGTTATTTAAAAATGTTAATCTTAAATCAATTATTCCTTTACTAAATTACTTAAATACCTTTAAAATAATTTTTTAAACAATATTTAATAATCTTATCCCACTTTTAATATTTAATTTGTCTATTTTTATTTTAACAAAATATTTAACATTTTTATTAACTGTACTCGTCTTTATTGCTTTGTTTAAACATGTTATAATGACAGTTAACTTAATATTTATTATTAGCTTTATGCTAGGTGATAATTCTATCCAATTCTATAAAGCAATTTTACAATACTTTGAACTTGACTAATCTAAATTCTAGCAAGCAAGTGTGTGTAACTTTATACAGGTCACATGATTTTTTAATCAAGACAGGCTATTTCCGATTTCTGTCTAGGAATAATAAATTGCTACTCTTGTTGTATTGAATAAAATAATACAATTATATAATTTGGAAGAATATAATTTGGAAAATATAGAACTAGATACAACTTTCACTACCATAAAACTTACTTTTAAAATATACGATATTAATTATGATTATTAAATATGATTATAAATTTAAATATAACATTTACTTAAATATAAGTTTTTAACTATTAAAATTGAACTTTTTAAACATACTTTTAAATATTTATAGCTGAGTTATTTATTATGGTCAGCTTTTGCAACCATATGAAATAATATTTTTAACTTTATTTAACTGTTCTTAAGTGATTCATTATAATATTATGGGCTATGTAATTTCATTAGCTTCAAATCATACTTTTAAGATAATATTAATAAAATATAATCAACATATTAAGAAAACACATTCTAAAATTTAAATTTTTTAGTAATTTACTGTAATTAGCTATTTCTGACCTATAGAAAAGGGCACAATATATATTTAATTGTAATAAATCTAGGTTTTAATATTTTTACTTAAGGCAGTTTTTCTTATATGATTATTATGGTAAATTTAATTTTTGATTTACAAAAAGATCAAACAAATCATGGCATACCATGGAATTATATACTAATTGTATTACAAATATGATGTAAAGACTCATTAAAGCTTGTGACGCACTACTAAAATTGAGACATGGAAATAAATTATTAAATCGGTGGCAAACGATGGTAAATAATCATTGATAATAATTGTTATTATTTGGTCATAGTATTTTACTACTTAGTTATTATATCTGCAATCTGGCCGATAACATTCATAATCATATAAAAATCGTTCTAGTTGAGTTTGCCTAATTATTTGATGCAATGGTAAGACATGGACTCAAGAGTTAAAGGCGCTTGGATCACAGCTCATCTCAATCATTTCCAGTCCTTGAATGTCACATGGCATTCTAAATATTAAACCGATTGATATTAATATTACTGATTTTACATATTCACGGAAGTATTTATGGGGATAGTGTTGTATTCTTTATGTACGTACATACGTAATAAGTTTTTATACACTAAACATTTCTTCTTTTTTTTAAAATTATATTAAATCTTACTGTAAGAATACGAATTTTTAAATACTTTTTTAAGAATCTCCTAAAACTAATATTCAAGTTTACTAGACCGTTTTATTCTTTTCATTTTGTATTGGCAATTACAATATTCATGACTATGAACTGGAAAGAATTTTTAAAGAGTATTTTTCTCTGAAAGTACACCAACAAATTCTTAAGGAAGGAGTCACTTAATAATATAGCGCTATATTCTGTAAATATAATAGTAATTAAATTTCATCACTTTTTTTTTTTTTTAAATAAAGGAAGATGATTGCTTAAAAATTGTCTTACTTGATTTAATTTTTTACATATCTTTTTCACAAAATATTTATCTACTGTTTCCTCGCATCTAACTTCTTAAATAACACTATGCCTTCACTGATGCGTACAACATTTTTTAAAAAACAATTTATTCAACCAAATACAATTTTTGTTATTTATTTCTAATTTTTTATTTTAGGAATAATAATTCTAATTTTGTTAATCACGTGATCAAGATTTTTTTTATGTGTGTGTGAAAATGAAGGGAAATAAAAAAGATAAATTGTTCAAGAGAAAATTTTAGAAATGTGAGGGAGAGGGGGTTAATAATAAAGAAATTGAGAAAAAAAATGGACTGGGTGTGTTTATAGAAAGAAATTATGAAAGATGAATTATTGTAGATTTTAAATTTGCATCAAGGGATAATTGAAAGTTACAGCTTTATTATTGAGATAGCTTTCATTAATTTTAAAGCAGATCAAGATCTCCTAAGGTTGATATTGGGAATTAATCACGCTATTTTTTAATGTCCCTTTTTAAGCATTTAATTTTCTCGGATTGCGAGTAACTAGTTTTACAAGGCGGTCTATTTTGACGTCTGAGGCGTAAAAATTTCATCAGCTTTCTTAAAAGACTTTCTATAGTTAGCTACATTCGACAAATGTGAGATTGAATTGGGGATAATTTCTTAAATTATTAATCATTCCCTTAGGAGACTATTACACTTATGATCGTGATTTAGAAAATATTTTGAAATGAAATAAAGCACTTCATTTATATATAATATTTCTGCATGCATTTTTAGGACTATCTTAATATTTTAGTTCAATTGTCTGTTTTAGAAAGCATATTAATGGGATTACTTTTTATGATAATGTTATCTCTTGTTAATCTACTGATATTGCTCACTATTTCTGTTTTTATTGCTCTTTATTTTTGGATTTCTCATTGTTTGCTTTTGCCCTACATCGTTTGATGCAGTAGTAGAATGAAAGACTGGGTCTCAAGATCCATCATTTTCGGTACTCAAACTTTTTATGAACTTCAGAGCAGTAAGCTATTCAATTATCCTATTGTTTGCTGCTATATTGATGTAATTTAGAATGCTTTTTGTTTATCTCTTTCTAATCCTAGAAGGGTTTTTATCTGACTTATTAATAAAAAATATATTGAAGAATCTACAACTGATATATTCACTGCAGGTTTCTAAATGGGGTTCTTCCTACAAAAGCCCTGCTGAATAGTAAGCTTCATATGAACTTAGAATCGATTTGCATGTTATGTAAAGAAAGAAAGCTTGTTACATTTGTTTGAAGAGTGTAAGGCTCTTCCGCATATCAGAAATCATGGGTTTCATACTCCAATAATAAATTTAAAGAAAATAGCGAAGAGATACATTGTGAATTTTAATCCACATAATGCATTGACAATAATACATTCATTAAAAACAATATGGTCCATAAGATACACTATGACTTTTGATAACAAAAAGCATAATTGGATAAAGAAGCTTGGTAATGATTGGGTCAAATATTTTAACCAATATCTCAAATATCTACCTAAGAAAAATATAGAGAAAATATGGAGTAGCTATATGCCGACTATGCGAAATATGGGATTGACCCCTAATTCAAAAATTTGTAAAAGGGTATTCATATATAATGATGTAGTAGAGGTTTTTGCCTAGATTGTGTCGGATGTTAAATATGAACTAAAATAGATATTCTATACAGCATATTGTTAAATTATAACTATTACTCTTAAAAAGTGTATATAGGTATTATTTTTTTAAATAAAGAATATACTTTAAATAAAAAAATATTTTTTTACTAACCCAACTTTTTAATACTTTAAATATATATTTAAAAAAAAAATACAAATTATATTAATATCTTAAATATGCAATAATTAAGGGTCTCTTCACATAATGATTTTATTTTTTTTGGTTTCGTATAGTGTTGGAATTTTTTTACAGATAGTCATGTTATAGCCAGTTTTAACTATCTAAAATGGTTGATGATGGGTATCTATTTATTTTCAGCTAAAAGGTAAAATCAAGAATCTAAAACTTAAAAACCTTCATCAATGATATTTGGCAATTGTAATGAGTATTATTTTTTTCATTGCTGCATTCTTTTGGAGAGATCTTTACCCTGCATTGCTATTTTTAAAGTTTTTTATCTACCTCTAAGAAAGCAGTTCAAAACATAAAACGAAATTACAGTTCTCAATATTATTCTAGTATAAAAATCAGTTTATTAAAATTAGCATCAGTAGGATTCTTGCTGGTGTCTTTTTGTAGCTAAAAGTAATGCCAGTTTTAATAAAAAGATAATTTATAATCTATTATCTATTATGGGAAAGACAAAGTTGATCCTATTAACTATTTAGTTTAATGTGCATCTAATTAACATTAAACTTTACTAAGCAATGTTTATAATTAAATGATTAATAAAGTTAATATTTAAAACAATAACAGCAGTTTTGCTAACTCTCAATCATGGCTATTCTTTTCCATAAATTATAACTCCAATCTTCTAATTGGAAACCTTATAACAATGAGGTCATCTGACTTACATCAACTCGACTGAGTGAACTTTAAATTTATTTTCAAGTTAAAAGTAAGCTTAGTCTTGCATTGGTGGTCGAGAGATTAGCGCGACTGACTTACAAGCAATTGCCCGGATTGCAGGTTCGCGTCCCAGCCGATGCTATGACACTTGGGGATAAAGTAAGCTTAGGATTTTTTTTGCCATTTAATCAGCACTTAACCATGCAGTATTGCTTGATAAATGAATATCTTGTTATGATTATCTAGAAGATAAAGGTTCCAGACTAATTTGAGTTGATCACATGAATGTCTTATGCATTGACTATAAAGATGTGTTCTTTGTTATTGGTAGGAATGTTATACTCATATATGTGTGCTAAGTTTCTGTTTTTAAATTTACAGAGGCAAAACTCTCCATACAGTAGCACCACTCAATGCAATTCGGAGTAATCAATGGATTTTTTTAATTTACTTAAATTCTTGTATCTATTGGTTGTGCTTACAATGTTGTTTATCATTAGCAATAACAAAAATAGTTTTATACTTTTCTTCCTACCAGAAGTTATCCTGAATATCAAAAAATATAAGCAGTGATAAAATAATATGCTTTAAATCAATGCACAAGTAAAATCTAATATTACAAATACTAAACATCACATGATCACCATCTCATACTAGCACATAATTGTTGTAAACAAAGGCAAAACTCTTTTCTCCATACAGTAGTGCCACCCTGTGCTAACCAGAGTAATCAATAGATGCCAGAAGGCTTGTGCATAAAATCCCTATCTAGTGCCTACTCATCCAATATCCCCAGACTAGTTTCTGGCTTGTGGCCATCATCACCTAGGTGCAGTGCTCTCAGATCCAAGGTTCCTCACTGATGATGGCCACAAGCCAGAACTAGTCTGAGTGTGGATGAGTAAGGCACTAGATGGACTTGACTCTATCTGATTACTCTGGTTAGAAGGGTGTAGATCTAGGTGCAGTACTCTCAGATCCAAGGCACCTCACTGATGATGGCCACAAGCCAGAAACTAGTCTGGGGATATTGGATGAGTAGGCACTAGATAGGGATTTTATGCACAAGTCTTCTGGCATCTATTGATTATTCTGGTTAGCACAGGGTGGCACTACTGTATGGAGAAAAGAGTTTTGCTTTTATTACAAATACTGTCTGTAATTAGAAGGGATTTGAACTCGGACTTTTAATCTCCTTATAGCTAGCCACTCCATCTCATACAACTTATACACATGACCACATACATATGAAAAAGATAAATGATTTCCAATATATATATATATTTCATTTATCTTTTTCACATGTATGTCATCATGTGTATCAGTTGTATGGGATGGAATGGATAGCTGTAGGAAGTTTTAAAGTCAGAGTTCAAATTCCTTCTAATTACATTATTTTTTATAAAGTGAATTATTACTAAATAATTGCAACAGTTTCATTTATAATTTGCAACCACTTTATTATGGTCAAAAACTTTATTTGTTGCAGACTTTTAGCACTTAAAAGTTATCAGTTGTACTTTCTACTGTCCCTCAGAACTGGACTGACCTTACTTAAAATCATTGTCATGCTGTATTTTTAAGGATTGTTCATCTTTTTATTTTTAGTCTTGCAAATTCAGCACTATCCTATTTGCCATCCTTATATTGTGTGTGCTAAATTGTCGCTAGGAAAGAAAGTAGATTTTATAGCTCTAAAGAGTTTTTAAAACAGGCAAAACTCTCCATACAGTAATGCCACTCAGTGCTAGCCAAACAATACTATATGGAGAGTTTTGCCTGTTTTAATAACAGTTATGTGCAAGCATAAGAAATGGTGATCATGTGATCTAAAGAGTTATTTGAAAGTGACATAGTGATCAAGCAACAAAGCAATATTTTCACAAAATTTGCTAAATATTTATAGGCAAAGAGTATCATAAAAATTAATTTTATTATTCAGAAGTAATGTCCAAATATGGTGTTAGTTTCTTGATTATGTATCACTTGCTATCATCATTGGGTTCTCTTCTACTGCTCATCATATGGTTATTATACTGAAAGTTGTTTTTTTCTCATGTGTCATAGTATTATCCAGGCAGCAAACCCGCTAACCAAGGACAACTGCTTGTAAAGCAAAGTTCATTTCATTGTTAACGTAATTTTAATCACTAAAACAGATTTTAACAGTAATTTGCCTCACTAATCTCTTCCATTTTCATAGCTCACAAACTGGTGAAAATTAGTATAGGTAGTATAATTAGATATTTTTTTAATATTTGACTATTCTACTTATACTAAAATTTATAATTTGACTGGAAGTATTTTAGCATATATTCTAACCATCAGATAAAGATGATATAATACATATCTATGCCCAAAGAAAAAACTAAGTGATAAATAAAATATACAGATTTTGAAAATATTAGGAAATAAGCTGTATGGATTTTGAAAATAATTTACCTAAAAAAATACAAATTTAATTATTTAATAACTGAAATACAGGCTTATTATATATCTGTATCAATATATGTAATATATTGGGTATATGAGCACAGACTTTTACACGACCCACCACTCTCACTCTATCTCATAACACTGATACACTTGAACCCATATATGTCGAAAAGATAAATAATCACCAATATAGGTATTTCATGCTAAACCAGCAATCATCAGTTGGTCCAGATTATCATCTCTACACAAATATGCAATAAGTGCTCAGATATATATTAAGATAGCCAATCTTCATACTTTAATGGATAGGCTTCAATCCACTCCACACTACAACTCTTCAACCATCCATTCAATTGAACAAGTTTATGAAATTCCAAAAATCAATTTTAACTACAGACTTTGAAAATGAAATATTTTTAGCTAAAAAGTACAAGTTTTATAAATAATTTTTAATTAATATATTTACTACATAGTTTTTTATTTTCATATGTCATATAATCGGCCGGGACGCGAACCCACAACCGTCTGCAACCAACTACTTGCTTCCAAGGCCGCTGCGATGGACCTCTCTGATAACAACGTTTAACATAGTTTATTATCATTATATGAATAAAAGTAAATATTTTAAACAATATAAATTTTAAAAACCGATTATTGAATGGAAAATAGTTTTATAGATAATTTTTCAATTCATATATTTACTAAACAATTATTGTTATGTTAATAAAAGTAAACATTTTAAGTAATATAAATTTTTATTCTTATTTAAATTCATGAATTTCAAAAACTAATCACCGTAGAGCAACTGTATTAAATAAAAGCTGTAAAATGTTTTACCATGTACTAATCAGGAATTAATCCATAGCAAAAGCTATGTTAAAATGAAAGCTGTGGATTAGTTTTTAAACTTGGGCAAAAGTAAACAATTTATTGCTTTTATTTAATATAGGTATTGTCATATACCTGCCATTTCATTTGTTATATATTGGTTTCATTTAACATAACTTTTCACATGGATTAGTTTTTGCTTGGTTAATATATAAATTATTGCTTTTTTTATTTATTTCATGAACCTACAAAAAGTATAAATTTATATTACTTATAATAACTGAAATACAGGCTTATTATATACCTGTATCAATATATGTAATCTAAAGAGTATGTGAGCACAGACTCTATCTCAAATCACTGATACACTTGAACACATATATGTCAAAAAGATAAATAATCACCAATATACGTATTGTAAACCACATCATCATGGTCCAAATTACCTCTCTAACTTTAAAAAGGGTTCTGGCGTGTAGGGGGGGGGGGGGTGATTAAAACCTGTTCATAAAATAGGAAGAATGGTTTTTAATATATTTTAAACTTTTTAAATTATTAAAAAAGAATTTATATAAAAAAGAAAAAAAAAAAAAAAATTTTTTAAAAAAATTTTTTTTAAATATTTTTTTATATTTTTTAAAATTTTAAAATAAAAATAAAAAAAATGAATATAAAAAATTATATTTTAAAAAAAAAAAAAAAAGGGGGGGGGTGGTTTTAATAAAAAAAAAAAAAATTTTTTTATAATATTTTTTTTTTTGGGGTTTGGAAAAATTTTTTTTTTTTTAAAGGGGTGTGGTTAAAAAAAAATAAAAAAAAAAAAAAAATTTAAATAAAAAAAAAAAAAAAATATTAAAATTTATTTAATAAATTTTATATTATAAAGTTTGGGTAAAAAAAAGAAAAATTATATTTTAAAAAAAAATTAATTTTATAATAATTTATTTTCTATAATATTTAATTAAAATTTTTTTTAAATTTTTAAAAAATAAATAAAAAAAAAAAAAATAAAAAAAAAAATAAAAAAATAAAAAAAAAATTTAAAAAATAATATTTTTTAAAAATTAAAAAAATATATAAAATAAAAATTAATAATTAAAAAATATAGTAAAAAATAATGTGGGAAAAGGGGTGGAGAAAGTTAAAAATAAAAAAAAAAATTAAAAAAAAAAAAAAAAAAAATGGGTAAATAAATTAAATATATAATTCAAATCTATTGTATCTATATATTTATTCACTATATATTTTATAGTATACTTCAGTTATACTATCTCTGATTATATTTATTTTGTATGTAAACAATGTACTTCTTAACTGTTACATTTTAAATACACATGCACATTATTTAGTTCAATACATTTGAATTTAGAGCTTTGAAGAAGACTGTTAAGCAAGCGAAATATTGTTATTATTTTAAAAAAATTAAAAATTTAAGTAGTTTACTAATATTAAATAAAATGCAATGTTAAAGGAAAAGGGAATATAGTTTAATAATTAAGATAGATGAAATTATATATCAATATATAGAGTATTATAGATGTATTTTAATTAATATAATTTCTTAATGATTAATAATCATTTATGTATTTATTGAAGGGCAATTGTTGTGAATAAGTACCTACTTAACAATGAATTATGTAAAATTTACATATACATCAATAAATATGAAACAATGATGGATGTCATTTGATTATGTTTAATTGAAAGGTATTGTAAGAGCAGTTAGAATTACCCCACCCCCTCAATGATTGCAACTGCCCATTTGACATGTAAAAAAATTTAATTATAAACTATTATACACTATAATGAAGTTTGTTGAGTTTACTTGGATCAGTCAGTATCTAATTTAAGCTCAAATGGTGTGATATTTCCCTTCATTATTAACTCTATTGTAGCCCAATCACTAAAAAAGGTATATTCAAGTATACTGACCACAATTCCATCAATATAGTATTTAAACAATATTGGATAAAATATTTTCATACAATTGATACCCCTGATCTAAATATTACATAGTCATATGGTTAAAATAAGCTGGCTAAACAAATAATCATGGAATCTATAGTATCAAAAATAATTATCAGTAGATTTAACAAATAACATTAAGATAAAATGAATGAATTTTCCTTTGGATGGCTAATCACTAGAATAGATGTACTCCTCCAGGATTATCACTTACCTTGAATAAGGTTTACTATTCACATTCTTGATTACTAAGCACAATTCATTTCTTTTCTTAGTAAATTGAATCAAATATACTTAATAGTATGTATGTTTGAATGTAAATCTGAGCTATTACCATTAAATTTCACTTGCAAAATATTTAATTCTAGAATGCATTAATAATAATATTATTATTTTTACCCAGATGACCAGCAAGTGAAATTACATAAGTGATCATAAACTGTCCCCAGTTAACAGTTTATGCTTGATGCACTCAAAACTAGTGCCAATAATAATTATAATCTGATAAAAAAATTATTTTATTTCTCCTCTGGCATGACAAGTAAAATAAATAAATTTACAACTTATGCATTCATATAAATTAATAGAGAAATTAAAGTAATATTAGATTCTGGTATATAGATATCTTGTAACAAACTTTCACAATACAGGTTATATATATATATATATATATTAAAGATGGGTTTGAACCTGAAATATATACCAACTATATACAACCAAAGATATACACATAAATGTAAGAGATCTTTAAAATATGCACTGTAAACTTTGGTCCAAATAAACAATAAGTTAAATAGTTAATAAATTCAAATAAAATTTAATTCAAATATATAATAATATTAACCAATGTAATGATGATGATGATGATTTATAATTTAAAAATACAAGTATTCCCAAAGGTATTTTATTTGTTTTTTAGTTTCAATAAAAAGAAACTCAAAGGTGCCAAACATTCTAAAAAGTAAATTTACTTTGGAGGTTTTTTGTTTTTTTTTTTGTAAAGGAAAGATTGTCATCAATTATTACTGCCATCCCAGCATGTTCCCCAGTGGCGTATATAATTTCTCAGGGCTGTGGGTATTAGCTAGCATATGAGTGTAAAAAGCATATATTTGGATTGTGTTACAAACACAAACTAAATGGATTCATAAAAAAAAATTAATTTTATTAATAAATAATAGGGTTGTGTGTATATTCCCAACTATTAATACATACACAAAAATATTATAGTAACAAAAAGATATTTTAAGTATAGGCTATAATTCAAGTTTAAGGTCTTATTGTATTTATAATGATAAGATTTTACAACATTAAATATACTGAATCAGTCACTAACCATGGTTTTTCAGATAACATTCTTTTAATATTTTATTGTTGTCTTCCTTAGTTTTTCCAATAATTATCTTTTTCCTTGATTACTGGTGATGTTAGAGAGAATACAACTGCACTGATGAAGGTCTATGAGGTATAACTATCTGTAGGTCTTGAATAATTTATATGGATTATCCATTTCTTCCTTTACAGAATTATAGAGGCATTACACATACTTTGGCACTAATTTTTGGGTCCAACTGCATTTTCCAGGCTGTTTAAATGGTGTGGATTTTGGTTATCTAGCCACACATGGTAGATAAAATTTCTTCTAAATAAATTCATTGTACTGACTGGTGTAAGTGGAATATTGAAAAATACCTTAAAACCATCCCTAAAACATGGTTTATGGTGGAATAAGTTATAATCAACAGTTATTTCTCTCTTAAGCATGATGCAATGTGATATGGAATGAACTGCTGGACTCCTAGAATTAGAATGATAATAACAATAATGTCTAGTTGCTTATTTCCAACCTATTTATACCAAACTGATGTTGTCCAAGCAACATGTTCAAACAACATACATGTCACCAGTTAGAGGATATATATGGCTATTGCATCTTTACAACAATATATTTTTTGAAAAACACCAATTACTCTCTTCAAAACATGTTATGGATACAAGTTTTAGTACATCATATTATGTTTTTTTTTCCTAAATAAAAGAAGAGAAAAAAAGCTTGTCTCTCTCTTTCTTTATTTACATTTTGTTAACATAGGAAGAAGAAAAATTTACTGCCAACTTTTAAAATTTTAATTATAACTTCTAAAATGTTATAAATTCTAAAATTTTATTACTAGATTCAAATCTATCAGATTTTTTTGTAAAAATGGACAAGTTGTTTATTTAAAACTTCTATTTGGAGGGTAGAATAAATAAGGTGAATTTAGATTTTTTCCATTTTTTTTTAAAACTGTGCAATTATTTCATGTATCAAGCATTTTTTCTTTCTTCCTTTACAGAATCACAAAAGTACATATTTAATAATATTAATAATGTGCATGAATTAATTTTTCTTTTAACCTTTACATTTTTATTTTTTAAGTGCATGTAAATGGCAATTTGTATATCTGTTAATCAGTTCACGGGTTTTTAGTAAACACTTTTTTTTCTGCATTATCTACAATATATAAATATTATATATATATATGTATAAGCACTTTTTGCATTCAATTCTCTCTTAAATAAAATTCAAATAAAAAATATCAATAATAGTATTTTCCACTGTGCATTGTGTTATTATTTTCTGTAACAGAGCATATATTGGTGATTATTTATCTTTTCAACATATATGTGTTCAAGTGTATCAGTGTTATGAGATAGTGTGGAGAGTGGTAGGTTGTGTGAAAGTCTGTGCTCATATACCCTATATATTAATTATACATTAGATTACAAAATTGTTATACAAAATTGGTAAACAATAATGTTAAGACTATTTACAGTTTCCTTCTTGTTTCAAAGTAATATAGCTTTTGGGATTTTATTTAATTAACTAATATCTTCATTGAAGTATCTATTGGAATTTTTTAAGTATAGGCAATTGTAACTAGAAAATGAAGTGAAATAATTTGTTTATTCATTTCTATAATTTTTAAGCTGAAATGTACTTTTTAATATTCCCATTGAAACTTTTATGATTCCATTATTTTTGTTTATTCCCAATATACTGCAATATATGCTTTTTTTACTGCAATATATGCCTTTTTATATTAAGTTTTACTTTAATAAAGTCTTGTATACAGCTGATTTGAACATTTTATTCCAAACATGAGTGATTAGTATATATATATTTTAAAAATCCAACAGCCAATTAAATAAATTTTATTAGTATTTTCACTTTTTTGAAAAATGAGGTTACAATGGGGTTCATTATTCAGTTGCCCATTGTCTGTTGTTTGTATAGCTTTCTTTTTATATAAATTTGTTTTTTAAAAAAAATATTCATTTCATATATGACAATTTTTTTTTTCATGTTCATAGCATCAGATGGGAAGCGAAAACGCTAACCCGGGACAACTGCTTGTAAAGCAGCTGTCACTGACCTCTCGACCACCAATGCTTGACATATATGATAATTATTATACTTTTGAGAACAAAAATAATAATGGCCTTTTTCATCTCTTGAGAGTTGATTTTTGTTTATGGTTTTTTTCTAAATGAGCATTTTATCTCAAATAATCCTATTACTATTAATAAAATAGTATAATTTATCAGGTTTCAAAATCAAAATAAAAGACTACATTTATAACAAATTTCTGACATTTTTTATTATCAAAGAGCAAAAAAAAAAAAAAAATGCTTTTTTTAGATTTCTGACAACCATTCATTTAAGAAAGAGAAAAAATAATAATAATGAAAACATTTTCTTTAAGTAACTGATTTTTATAAGCTTATTAAAAAACAAAAAATAAAATTAATATTATTATTTTTACAAAATAATTAGAGTTTTATAAAATAATTATCTATGTATGAATATAACTATCTCCACACACAAGTAACCAAAGATTGAGAAATGTGGATAAGTTAGAAAATTAAAAAAAAAAGAAAGCTTTAGTTTTTGATTAATTAGCTCTTATTCGCTCAATGGCAATAAATTTGGTTTAAAATATATAGGTTTGACACTTTTCTACTGTTGGATACATTCTCTTTTTTTTTCCTTTTAGAAAACAAAATTGATCATCATCTCAGCAAGTACCACTCTGTTATAATAATATATCCAGAGAAGTCGTATTTTATCTTTTTTTAGTGCTACATTTATCAATCATTCATTTTAATTATTAATTCCCCCCCCCCTCCCAATTTAAACATAACTTTTACATTGAAAATAATTATATATCGCATTTTGAATAGATACACTTTTATTTGAAGATAATTTTAAAAAATGAAATGTTTTATGTCGATTTAAAGTTTTAGAGTGCATAGAGATAAATAGATTTGAAAATACTTATATTTGTTATGTTTGTTTTATTTAAAAAAATAATGTGGGTATATAAACATTTTTTGACTTCCAACTTCCTCCATCATTTTTACACATTATGTTGTCATTCATATTAATACTACTATGCCTCTAGTCAGGGTAAGTGTCAAAACATTTTATATATATTTTGTTAAGTTGAAGTTATAACTGCTCTCTATTGGAGAATAAATGTACTAACTTTAACTAATTTAGAACAATTCTTTTGACAATTTAAAATTCTTTTTTTAAAAATATATATACTGTATATGGACTTATGCCTCATTAATAGTTTTTAAACTTTAGTTACTAATTATAATATTGTACAACTTATTTAACATTTTAATTTATACAAAACTGCTTTTAAAACTAATCATAAAATGTTTTCTTTTTTTTTTTAAAAAAAAAAAAGCAACAGTTGTCAAGCAAGAACTTTTATCATCTAAGTTTTTTTTTTACTTTAAAAACTTGAATAAGCAAATGGTAAAATTCTGTCATGATATTAATTAGTAATCAAATAATATATTTATTTCAAATAAAATCTCTCAGCCTGCTAGAATTCAAGGAAATAAAAACTGATCATAAAAGAATGTCGTGAAATGTGAAGGTTATGCTGGATGTCATCTTATGAAGTCATTTCCTCTACCTGACTCATTCCAAATGATTACCATTCCTGTCCTTTATATGTTAAGGCTATTAACATCTTTATAATATATTAAAAGTTTTTGCCTTTAAAACTGAAGGAAATATCAGTTATAAAATTCAAATATTTAAAATCAACTTTTAAATACCAGCCTGGAACTTCATATAGAAGAATATCTCCAATACTTATCATTAACAAGATTTTTTAAGAGTTATAAATTGGAAATGATTGAAGACCTCACAACTTAATAATGCATCAGATACCAAAAATGTACGACTCTAAAAATTGAATATATAATAATAAGAGAAAAGAGCTATTGTCTTTTTTTTAAAAAAATATTATAAAGTAAATAATGCCTTGATACTATAATGGAGTATCCAGTTCTGGAGCATAAGTTCTTTGGATTGATCAGTTGTGGCAATTCTGTTATTTAACTTCTTATGAACACTTGAATAATAAAGCTATTTGATTATTTAAAGTAAAGAAAAACTCAGCAAATTATTACATTTTCGATAAGTAAGTTTATCAGATAGAAAACTTTTTATCATTTGTTTTTTAGTTACATGATTTTAATAGCCTGTTACATTTAATATTTAATCTAATACTGGATGATAAACTGAAAATTCTATACCCTTAATCTTCAATCTTTCCTTACTAGTTTTAAAAACATGTAGTTATAATTCAACAATATACCTCTTGTATTTTCCTTCTATTAATCTTCATACATTTAAGACATCATAGGCTGCTGGAAACAAATATTAAATGCATATGTTTTGATATTTGTAAAGTATTGTGATTATCAATAATAATAATAATAATAATAATAATAATAAAAAAAAAAAAAAAAAAAAAAAAAAAAAAAAACAACAACAACAACAACATTTTTTTATTTTACTTTTGATCTTCAAATTTTTAATAACACTCACTAATAATAATTTTAATCTCATGTAAAAGTTTTTTCTTTTTTAAATATAAATTTTTTATAAAATAAATACTACACAAAACAAACAAAAAAAAAAAATTTTTATAAAAAAAAAAATAACAATTTAAAAAAAATTATTAAAAAAAACTTACATTTTTTTATTTTACTTTTGATCTATCAATGTTTTTATATTCTGTCTGGTGAATATTTGGAAACATCAGGTTGGCTTGATTGATTTACTAAGATTGCCGCTAATATAACATTTCAGTCTTTTTGGATATCAATGCTTGATTTATTTACAATATATTTGTTTGAAAGTCAGATGATAGATGGTATCTTCTTTTATTAGACAAAATAGTTTGTCCTCGATGTGCAAAAGGGTAAATAAATTGCAAGTTTATATAATAATGGTGCTTTAGAATTTGTTTGCAGTTTGTCCCAGTAACATATTCAGACATGATTGATTGCTCCATGAATTATTTATACTGATAATAGTGTTATTCTTTAGTAGTATATAAAATACAAATAATTTACTACTATAATAAATTAAAATTTCCCTAAATGCAATCAAAAATATAAAATGTTCTACAAAAATTGTTATACTAATGTCAAAATAAAAATCTAAAACTTACAAATAACTTTATCACTCTTCAAAACAGAATTTTTTGTCCCAAATTCTTTGTCATTAAGGCTTTTGAATTATTTTTACTATGGAAAAGTTTGCACTGAACTAGTTGTGTGTTATGGTTACTGTTATATATAACAGTACCACTCCAAATTTCTGGATAAGTAGTAAGAACTTCTTAGATGATTACTTTAGCTGAGCAGTTATACTTATAATTTTTAAATATCAAATTCTGTTTTAGGGAATCACTTATATTCATACCTTTTAATCATTTGAGATTAATATGAGGGTTTTCAGTCAGTTCATTAAATTTTCTGTAAACAGCAGCCAATGTTTCTCTTCACTGAGAACAAAATTGCATCAGCAGTTCCATTGTTTGGGGAGATGATTTTTTTTTTCTGTTATCATAATAATGTTAAAAAGAAGGTAAATCTGCCTTTAAATAATCCATTGCAAAGAAAAGATTTCCCTATTAGTTTAACATAATGGTAAAAAGGCACTATCAACTTGCAAATAGTCAGGTTGTAAGAGTTTACCTAAGTTTTTTCTCCTTGTTTTTCCTCTCTCTGAGAGTATTTAAATACTCATTTAATAACCATATTGAATGATTAACAGAGTTGACTGTGATTCAGCTACTTGAAAAAAATTAGGAAATTTTTTTGTTCTAGATTTAAACTTTAGTTTGTGGTATGTAGGTGCCCAAGCTTGTATTGTAAAATAAGAATCTTTTCTAGTAATATCATTCACTTTTAAATAACATACGTTAGTTGTATTTAAATATGAATAATGTTGCTTTGTTGCCAGAATGTTGGTTATTTCAAGGACTATTGAAAATAGTAGTTAATGCATTTCAAGTACTATTGAAAAGAGTAGTTAATGCTTGAAATAGATGTCCTGGGGAGATTGATAGATGTTTTTTAATCATTTGGCAACATATAGGACAAAAATAGAAAATATGATACATGGACATTGAAGATTTAATATATATAAATATATGTGTTAATTCTAATATTTTCACGGATAAATGATGACTTCATATTATAATTATCTTCAGAATATTCCATGTAATAAAAAAGCTAAATAGCAGATGTTTCAGTACAATAACAAGTACCTTCCTTAGAGCATCCTCTTTCTCAAATCATAGTAAGGTGTGTGAGATTTAAAATCATTATTTTTATCATTTTCTTTCTCCTCATATTTAAATTCTATTGGTTGAGAAATTTTAAAAATTAATTTGTCTTCCAATAGCTTCTTCCAAATGTTATTAATTTTCCTTAATTCATACCTTTCATTCAAACTCTTGGGCATTTTTAAAAATCTCTATAGCTTCTCTTAGCAATCTCTGGTCATATTATTCAATTTTTACTAGAATATTTGTTTTATCAAAATTGATATCATGATTAGTTAATTTTATATGAGAATAAATAGCTGATAATTTGAATTTTTCTCTGACTGCCAGAATGTGTTCTTTCTTTCTAATATTTATTCTACTATTACTCTGTCCAATATATGAATGTGAACAGACCCTACATGGAATTTCATATAAACCATGACACTCAAAGAAATTTTATCTTTAGGAAGAGGAAATATTTCATTAATTTTTTTAAAGGTAGGGTACTGTCATAGTTTACATGAAATTCCATGTAGAGTCCATTTACATTCATATATTGGACAGACTAATTGTAGAATAAATATTAGAAAGGAAGAACACATTCTGACAGGCAGAGAAAATTCCAATTCATCAGCTACTTATTCTCATATAAAATTAACTAATCATGATATTAATTTTGATAATTCAAATATTTTAGTAAAAATTGAACAATATGAGCAGATTGCTAAGAGAAGCTATAGAGATTTTTAAAAGACCCAAGAGATTGGATAAAAGGTGTGAATTAAAAAAAAATTAACATTTGGAAGAAGCTATTGAAAGGCAAACTATTTTTTAAAATTTCTCAATTAATAGAATTTAAACATGAGGAAGAAGAAAAAGACAAAAATAATGATTTTAAATCTCACATGCATTCCTATGATTTGAGAAAGAGGACGCTCTGAGGGAAGTACTTGTTATTGTACTGAAACATCAACTATTTAGCTTTTTCACTATGCAGAATATCCTGAAAATAATTATATTATGAAGTCATATATATAAAGAGGAGGGATTAATCAAAATAATGAGAAAATATATATATATATAATATCAATATATTTTTGTTATCATGCAAGCCAAGTGGAAGCACCTGAAGAAAGAATATGTCTGGCAGGAATTTGACATTATTTTTACAACCCTGTGAAAAGAAATGTCAGATACTGTTAACTTAAAAGTAGTCAAAGTCTTAGTTCTCAATTAGTTGGAACTTGGGTTTTTCAAGAACAACAATCTCAAGGACTTAGAATCATTCTGGCTGGCAATCAAGGTTTATTACAAAGATTTGTAAGCTAAAAAACACTAGACTTCATTGAAAAATCATTGCAGATATCAATGTGCATCTGATGAATACCCCTGTATCCATCAACAGATCCAATATTATACCAGTCAACATATTATCCACCCAACACAACCTAAAAGCATGAAATTGGACTTCCCACCCAGTTAAACCAAAGAATTATATCAAAGACCAAACTGAATTTGAATCCAATTCATGAGCTCAGATCAAACCTAATGGACAACACATATTGAGGGCACGTGACTATGTGCCAAGGAACTAGCTCAATGGATATGATGGTTTCTGAGACCCCTTATTTGACTCTAACATATAATAAAATGACTACGGATATTTCTAAGTAAATTCATATATGTATGTTTGGGTTGCCAATACAGACAGTGAGCATTAATATTTAAAAATAATTAATAAATAATAAAGTCAAACCAAGTATGTTATATAAGATATTTAATAATAAGTAAATATTTGTTCAACTATTTATGATACGCATTATGTATTATCTCTAGTCTTTGGAGTGTGAATTACAATGTACAATAAATATTGGAAGTTGTACTCATATGCCAATAATTAGTACACAAGTATTTAAGAAATATATATATATATCTATGCCCCGACAACATAGACAAAGGTAAATAAAGGTATTTATGGCGTTTATGCCGAAATACATTTCATTATCTGGTATTGTATTTGAAAAAGAAAATATAATTCTAATTTTATATAAGAAAGATGTGAGAGTCATTTTCCACACATCCATAAATCAATTCATGAAAAGCATGATAAATATATAGGGTATAACTTCAATATTTAACAAAGAAACTTATTTAAAATTGTAGATGAATATAAACTTGTTTGATTTTAATGAAATCAATTCATCATGATTTTATAAAGCGGAAGAGTGGGCCTTTATTGGAAATGAGAAATAAATGGTACTAATGCCTTATGAGCAGCAAAGCAAATATGAAGTAAAATGGTTTGTCGGTGATTCAAGAAGTAGGAGGGTGACTTATATTCAACAAGTCTTTTCTGCCCTACAAATGATCCATGGAACTTGGGGAAATCCAGGTCGGGACACAGCCATTAACCTTTGGTGTTCCAATATAGTGACGTATAAGGGAGGAAGTGATTTCTTCCTATATATTTAAAATAATAATATCACTGTTATGACAAACCTAAGAAGTAAAAAGGGGTGGCTCGCATTAGCAACATTCAGAATGGTGATGATATGATGATCATCATATTTAATTAATAAAGCCCAAATTATATAATGAATGCTTAATGTAATGACCTGATCATATCAGATTAAAATCAAACTTATTCTGAGCAAAAATGTTTAAATGCAATTATATAATTATAAGAGTAATACCCTTCATATCATGCTCTCCCTGAATAATAATATAAAATATGAGATTTAAATTAGATTATATTTATTTTATTTCCCTTATCAACCTTTTGTAAAACATTAATAAATAGAATCAATGTGAATAGACAATTTTGTCTAACATAAATAAAATAGCCGGGAGTATATGTTATAAAACTGAGCTAATATTTCTCAGCCGTTGGTAAAATCATACCAAACTTTAAATAAATCCTTCAACTCGATAATTAATAGAACCGTATTAATTTAGTTCTAATGGGCAATAACTAAGCTATAAAATTTAATACAATATTATTTTATTAGGGTGAGTTTGAACGAAAAAGATTATTATCGAGTTGAAAGTGTTATTGGCATATTATTGAAAGTAAAAGACATTAATAATCATTCAATAAATATAAATAAGGTTAGTTAAATGAACCGCCATAGTAAGAGAAAGAAAATTAACAAAATATTAATTTTAAGATTAGAGATAATAGAATAGAGAATTACTATACAAAAGTTAAGACATTATAAAGTGAGGAGAAATTTTAACAGTAGTTAACTTAAAATGCGATTTAATGTAGAGTTCATAAACAGACCAGAAAGTTGCGGTTTATAAAATAAAGGTATTACCAGTCCTTTCATGGCTTGTTCATTAATTTATATGACAGAGTCCAGTTGGGTTTAGGAGATAATGTAGGTGTGCATTTAATTCAGGTGAGTTTTATTTGTGGATTGGTTTCCTTGATATTTCGGCAGCTTACGATTGGTTTGAAAAGTTCTATTTGGCAGCTACATTTTGAAAATTTTAGGGGAACTTCGGGGTCCAGCAACCAGATCCCCGAAGTTAGCCACACACCATGCTGAAAAGACAATCAAAAATAATAATTAAAAGTGATGTAGCTTCAGGTAGCAACTCTTCTAAAAAAGTAATGGCTTTTCTTTTGTAAACTTTTCTGGGCTATTTATACTTTTCCTACAGTTTCCCACCCATTCTACTTCTGATGCCTTCAGGCTAAAGCTTTTAAATTATTACAAGTTAAAATTTCTTTAATTGATTTATGATCCATTCCTCCGATAAGACTATCAAATCCATTAACTTTGAATTCATTTTCTAATTAGAAAATGAATTTGTAAAATCTGAAATAAACGATTTTAATTAAGAACTGTCCTTACATTTTAAATTATCATTTTAACTAATTAATAAAAATTCCCCATTGTCTTTGGGAAAGGACAATCTGAAAACTTATCAAAAGAATGTAGCTTTTAATCACATAAATTTGAACAAAAATGGTAAAAGTAAAAATAAAACATTCCGATGTAATGATACTTTAAAACGACTATATATATTTAACTATTCATAAATACATACGTACAATCCACGCAATTACAATATATATATTTTTATGAATAATTTTATCATGAAGTTATTAATAATACTAGCAAGTTTAAACATAAAATAATTGGAACAAATGTTTAAATAATAATCTCTTTTAAATGAAACTAGCGTGTATTGAATAGCATAAAGTTCCATTATGTATGGAAATATTCAATGTTAGTGACAGGGTTTGAATTAGACTACAGGTAGGATCTCATGAAGCTCGGATCGAATTTAGATCCGACCGTTTCAATATGAACTTCACAAGCAGAACTTCTATCATTGACCTGTCATTTCAGATAGTTTTCTGATGTGAATGTAATAATATAATAGTATCATGAAAATTTAAAAAATGGTTAGAAAAATGTCATGGATTCAGACAACAATTTCCCAATTTTAAGGGTTGCTGTCACTGATCATTAAAAAATGACAATCAGTTGTGGGATGGTTATCTAATATTCAACTTGTTCCAGTCATTATTTGAGTGGGTGAATTACATCATTCAGGCTATTAAAAAAAATCTGGAGAGAAAATTCAGCCACATCGGAAACATTATTTTAAGACACCATCATTTTTTAAGATATTAAATTAGTTTTAAATTTATGCAGCTTATATAGTAAATGTTGATTTGAGAAACATGAAGATAGTCAGTCATTTACATGTTTAAAATACTATTAATTCTTTAACCAGTTTATGAATGTATCAGAAATAAACATCATTCATTATATTTTTGAAAACATGAGATAGTTTATATGATTTCTGTAGTATATTAATTTTCACCCAAAGGCAGATAGAGTAACTAGGCACCATAGTAGTGTGTGCTCAAATGATAACATTTGAACATCGTCTGTGATTGTTTGCTATTTCTTGCTACTCTTCAACATAATCTATTCTAATGTCAATTTTAAAATTATGTCATAAATTATAATGAGCACTTATATCATTAAGATGCATGGCTTTGTAGTACTGTAATAATTCAAATGTTATTTAATTCCATCCATCATAGAATATAATCGTTTCTTTGTGCAAAAAAATGACCCACAACATATAAATAAAGTATTAGAATTGATGTCATTATTTAGTCAATCGATGTATCTGTATGTTGATATATGTAGAAATGTACATTTATGCCAAGTTGCTTGCTATTGATATAAACAGTTTGGATTTAACCTTTAAAAAAAGGGATAACATTAACCACTTAATTTATATAAGAGCATAACACTTTCCTCATAGAATTGAAGACTGCAACATATTACAATTGGCTTCTTTTTTTTTCATTATCAGCATAACTCAAATTAATCTGAGATCATTACTCTCTACTAAGATAGATAGACATCTTTTTACTGATCACTATTAAATGATTAAGCAGATTCCTGTAGGTCATTTACTTGAAAAAAATTTTTTAAGTCTTTTATGATCTGAAAAAATTTCTTAACATTCATCTGGCCTTAATCTGAATTCCAGATTGTGCATGATTTGATGAAGCAGTGATAAAATATCAGACTCTGGAACTCAAAAGTCCATGGATCACAAAGAGCTTTCATTTCAGTGCCTGAACTTAGGAAACTATTGGTCATTAAGGCCATTTGATATATCATCATCATCAACCATTATCATTCCACTGCAGAATGAAGGTCTCTCCAAGTTCAACCCATCTTCGATCTATAGCTTCTCTTCTCCACATCACCTCTGCACACTTTCTTATTTCATCCATCCATCTCACATGTGGTCTCCATAATCCCGTTTAAGATTTCAATTGTCCATCTATTATCATCTCTTCTATCAATATGTCCAGCCCAACTCCATTTTAATCTTTTAATTTTTTCAATGAGGTCAGTAACACCTGTTTGTTCTCTTACCCATATATTGTGTTTTCGATCTCTTCTTGTTACTTCCAACATGCATCTCTCCATACTTCTTTGAGTGGTCTGAAGTCTCTGTATTGCTCTTCCATTAAGTGTCCAAGTCTCAGATCCATAAGTAAGAACTGGTAAAACCCACTTGTTAAAAACCTTCCTTTTCAAACGCATAGGCATATTTCCTTTTAGTATCAAGTTATTTCTACCAAAAGCACTCCAACCAAGTTTAATTCTATGATTAATTTCATCCATTATGTTTCCGTCTGTATTAATAATCTGATCAAAGTATTTGTAACTGTTAACTTCTTCTAACTCATCATAAGATATATAAGGAAAAAGCAAATCATATATTGCAATATGTCTTAAATCTATCAAATATATATATATATGACCGCACATATGTAGTGAATTGATAAGTTTCTTCTCCAGGAAACACTTGATAATTATTTCTGTAAATATATTTTCAAAAATCAACCGCGAGTTATTCTCAAGCAGCTGCACTATAATTTAAATTATTGAAGTTGTGTACTTGTAATTAAAAGGACATGGCCCAGAATACATATCACATGCGTTTCAAATAAAAATGAAATAAGAATAAAAGAATTTACAAAATATTCTTTTTAAGTTATGTATATAAACATGACATAAAAATCGTGAGAGATGGGTTAAAAAATTTTTTTTCTTGATTAGCAATTATTTTTATTCAAAACTAAAATTCTATTACTGTATTTTTGTATATCAGTTGGAACAATTTTCTAGCGTGAAAAATTCAAGCTTTGCAATAGAAGTTTTAAAAAATCATCATTTTGAAGTCATCCTACATCCGTACTTATTTAGTTAGTATATTATCTTCAAAAATAATATTAACGTTTATTAGAAATCAAATAAAATACTGTATATACATATTCGCGAGTATGATACAAAATGGATATACTGTATTGTTTTCCTGAAGATTTGTGACAATGGTGCTTTAGTCTTATTTGTATATTGGACTATTTCCACCATCTAATATGAGTATTGAATGTCTTTAGAAAAATTTAACTTTATTTAAATATTCCAAATACATTCAACTGTTAGTAATAGCATACAGGTTAGTGTATACACAATGTTTTGAGAGGTATTAATCTCCCTTCTTCAGGTGTTGCTCGCCTTTGCATAAAAATCGAACCTGGACCCCTAGTTTCTTGAGTATGGAATTTTAAGGTAATGCTCTAACCAAGTGATATCCTGCCAAAGACAACAATCAGTAGAAATTTCATATACTTATCTATGAGGTTCCTCCTGATTTCTCCACCTTTTCTTCTTAAGAGCAATGTTGATTAGTGGTTTCCTACATTATTTATAGTCACACTATGTTGATTTAAAAAGATATATATATATAATCGCACTGTAATATATTACATGTCACAGTTTGTACTTGAAAAATGAAATGTGATGTAATGGACTTCTCACAATTACTTGCATAATAGCCCTTTCACATGAAAAACAATTGCTTGGGCTGACAAATTTAATCAAAATGTAACTGAACTAGTTTTTTGAAATATCTGCTTAGTTTTATTATGATATATTAATTATTTTTGAGTATTGCAAATACAAGTTGTTTGTATCATTTTTATTTTTTAACTCATGCTGAAATTTAAGTAGATATAGTGTCTTGTCATCTTTTCTTACTCAAAATGATGAAAATTTGGGGTCCCAAAGACAGAACATGAGGCAGTGGAGTTTTTCCAAAGTAAAAGTGTTCTGCCCTCTTAAATTGCATTGGGATGTTATATTTTTCAGAATTACCTTCTTTAAATAATTCTTTGCTAAAGCCTGCTGTTAAATTTTGTCAGCATTGTTGTATTTTTTAAACCACCAAACAAGCACTTTTGAACTACCTTTTTTAATCTGCCATTATTAGTTAAGTAAACTGTGCTCCAATAAACCTCAAAATAATATTCTTTTTAATGGATTTTTGTTACAAACATCAAGTGCTTACTACAAATGCCATACAACTCAGCATGGAAGAAAATTGGTAATATTTTTTTATTGCAGATCTCTAAATCTATTTTAAAAACTTATATTTAAATGATATGCCATAATTTCAAAGCAGAGAATAATTAATTTGATAAATTTTTGGGAAAGACAATTAGTAGCTGTCCGATATAATGTTCTTATTGCTTTTTTTAGTTATATAAATCACTGCTTTGAAATCTGATCGCACAGGCATATTTTCAAATTTTGAAAGTCTTTTATTTTTTAAATATTGGTGAAACTTAGTATATTTTTCAAAAGTACTTATTTTTGATCGTGCGGGGGAGGGGTTGAGTTTTATATTTAGACCAAATTCTGTTTTTGTAATTTATAGCTACTTTTATTTTTTAAATTGCATTCCCATATTCACCATTAATGAAGCTTCGTTAATTTTTTTTTGACATTTAGTATTATAGTTTTTCTGTTTTTGTAATTTGAATTTTCTTCATGCAGGGGTATTGGTTTTGATGTAATTTCACCGATTTCTGTTTTTGAATTTGAATTATATACTTATTTTTGATAGAATTCTTCAATGGGGGGGGGGAGTACATTTGACGTATTTTTCACCGATTTCTGTTTTTGTAATTCAAATTTTATAACATTTTCTTCAATTTTTTTTTTTATATTTGTATTTGTTCGATTTACTTTGCCTTAAGCATTTTAATTTGTCAATTTCAGTGATTTTTGAATAGAAATTTATCACTTGCAGGCTTCTTGGGGGTTCTTGGTGGTACTGCAGCATTGCCTAGCAGCCACAGTACACTTAATTACTATCAAAAATTGTATCTTTTATATGTTAAAACAATATCTGATAATTCTAGATTAATTTTGCTTTTAATTAAATAAAGCAATATCTTTGTAATCTACAACTAAACTATGTGAAAAAAGATCTGTAATCAATTCATGGCTCAATATACTCTGTTAGAGGCCTTGTATAAACAAATTGATTGGATGTTACTACCTTAGGGTGTTGAAACTTTTTCACATTAATTGCTTGACTAGCAAGATAAAAATGTTACTACTTGAATACTTCTAATTGTTTTTAGTTGCAAGATCTCCAAATTACTGACCATGTTTTGAATTAATTCAGTATTACATTTCTTCACATGTATTCTACATAAATACATTCTGTCATTGCTATTTTTCTTCACAATTCTGAGACTCACCATTGCTTTTAACCATATTCTTTTTCATTAGTGTGAGTCAATGAATGTGTACATGTTTTATATTTGTTAATTAAATGTTAACAGAATTTCTGTTTATATTTGATGCTACAATGGTATCCTTAACTGCTTGAGACATCATATGAAATTCAACAACAAATATGATAGTTTTGTTCATCAATCCAGGAATCTTAAGCTTTCAATAATCCATTCTGGACAATATATATCTTATTGTTGAAAGGCAAGACTAATCTGATTTAAATAATGAGTATAAGTAAATAAGTAGTTCGATATTTGTAACTGCTTCATTGATTTGTAACACCTTAATTGTTTCTTTCTAACTAAAGATGCCCAAATAGGAGTCGTTTTTTCTTTCAAAGTGTCTGCATTAAAAATGATTTATGAATAATAATGACAATAAAATGATATCAATTGAGTAGCAGGTATAACCAAATCTCTCTAAATGTCTTCAGGTTACTTTTTTGTTTGTATAATAACTATATATAGACTGGGTGGTTAAGATGTTAGCATCTATTGAAGATCTTGGTATGACATAAAATAAATGGGTGGTTATTGCTTAGAAGATCACATGATATTCAACACATTAATTTGCTGAACAATCCAAAAACTTTTAAATCTTTCACTCTGCAAAATCATGTAAATTATTATTTTATGTTAAAAAATTTAATTAAGTTAATATGTCTTGAGCTGAAATTTTGTTTTTAAGTGAGGTATTTCTTGGTTTTTAATAGAATTAACAAAAAAAGTTTTTTTATTGAAAAGTTTAATTATGCTTGTTCTTGTTATCGCTTCTTTTTTGTTGTTGTTGTTGTGTATGCCTATATTGTATATATATACTCAAACGTGTATGTAATGTAAATTATATTTATTTTGATACTAGGGAAATTTTATTATTCTATAATCATTTCACAGTACAATTTTTCATCATTTTTTTTGTCTACATAACCCCTCCCCCCATTGGAATTATAAAAGACTGCCTTTGGAAATTTTTTTTTGATTACTCTTCTTAGAACTCGCCAGATACTTTCAGTTTTGCTTCAGGCAAGACAATTTCAGGCATGGATTATTGCTTTGTTAAATAGTTCTAATCTGTTAATTTTTATTTTCTATTTTTGCCTTGTATTCTGCCTAAAAAAAACTAAACGGAAGTTGTTGTCTTTTTGATGCTATAAAATAGATGTTACAATTAACTAAATTAATAATCAATTTTAAAGCGATCTTAAAATATTCTTAATCATTTTTTTATAATACGCAACCCCTAAAAGAAATCCTGAATAGGGGGGGGGGGGGAATTTGTTTGGGAATGATTTTTTTTTTAATTAAAGAAATTAGTTCTTCGGTATCAAAATTATTTCCAGTATTATATTTTATTTCAAACATACAAATAGATCTACGCAGGAAACAAACTGTAGATCACGTCACGACTGATTTAATTATCAACCAAAATTTAAAAGATCAAATGAAGTGAATTGGTCACATTAGTCACCCCCTTCCCCCCAATTAATTTAACTTCTAAATTTTAAATTGACAATTAAATCAATGTGATAGGAAGTCGTCTGTCACATTTTTTTTTTTATTAGTGTCTTGAATAATATCAACCATAGCTAGCTGTTTATACTACAACAAATGATGCGAGAAAGATTTGATCCAAACACAATATATATACTCTGGTGAATCCAAAAGCTATTCATATTAGATAGTGAAAAAAGATAACATTTCCTGCAGAGTAGCATTATATGAGAAGAGATTGTATTACTAATTATGATTGCTAGCTACTAGATTGAGAGTTTAGAAGTTTTTCGTTCTGATTTATTCTTCAGGCAAAAATAGCTAGATATTCATTCTTTATTCAATATTTGATAGCTAGTTAAGATAAATAAGAGCTGGTTATTTGGAAGAAAAAAAGATCTTAAGCTGTGGATCTGAAAACATTAAAGTTTTATATTGCCTGATTCAAATATAAATGTATGCACTACGCCAGTGGTCTTCAACCTTTTCACAGCTGCGGACCGGTAAAAATAAGGATAAGGTTTCGCGGACGGCAAAAATAAGGATAAGGTTTCATGGACCAGCAGAAGTCTATAGATAAATTTTCTTAAAGATGTAAACAGCTTAGCTTTAGATGAAGTTATATATATATGGAGTTTGTATAATAAAAAACTTTTTTTTTTTAATTTTGAATTTTTTTAGAAAAGTAATAAAAAATTTATTTCTACCCCCCCCCCCCATCCCCATAAACATCTGTGATAACTAGAAAAATAAATTAATTTATGTATGCCTGATTAGATTTTGTTCTGTTTCTTTTTTTTTAATCAGGTAAAAGTGCGATGAAAAAAATAAATAAAAATTGTTTATATTAATTAAAAGTTTAAAATCTTATTATTTTGTCATTAAAACTTTCTTGCTAGTCTAGCACGGACCAGCAAAAAACTTCTACTACGGGCCGCGGTCCGGTGGTTGAAGACCACTGCACTACGCAATACCGTGAATCAATTTTCTAACTAATATACAATAATAAATAGCATCTAAACTAATCATAGCTAGTGGGTAAATGATCCATTGTAATAGAAATTTGTCAAATGAATGTCGATGCACTGATGACAAAACCAAACATTATTGTATTATGTTGCAGCTTTTATTGATGAATAAGAGATAGTATGACTATTGGCACTGAGTCTGTTTTTTTTTTTTTTTGTCTAAATATTTTAATAGATTCCAAGTGTTTCATAACCATTGTAGTCATCATCATCATCATAAACCATTATCAATCCATTGCAGAATGGTCTTTCCAAGTTCAATCCATCTTCTCTGATCTTTAGCTTCTCTTCTCCACATCACCCCTGCACACTTTCTTATTTCATCCATTCATCTCACATGTGGTCTCTTTCTGGGTCTTTTACAATCTACCATTGTAGTATCATTGTATAAATGAAATAAAAGATTTGTTTTTAATAAATTTATTATTATTTCTTAATCCCATCTTTTTTTTTTTTTTTCTGTTCTAATTTATTTATCTCTAGCAATTTCATATAAATTAAAGAAAATTTCATGTAACTTGATAGCAAAAATTTTATTTTTTCTATTCGGAAGTCATCTGTTTTAAGTTTGAGTAGTAAGTGAACATTACTAGTTTACAATAGATGATTCTGGAGAAGAATTATACAATGAATTATTGAGTAAAAGTTATAAATGCTAATATAATATACAATATTTCACTTCCAATTATTAAATTAAGCAGGGCTAAATATTGGTGCAAAGTTCACGAGGGATAATATGGAAAATAATTAATTTCCATCAAACTAAATTGTAAGTCTTGTTTTTAAATGTAAGTACAATAAAACTTTTTATAAGATGATAGATAGTTGGCTCAATGTGTCTGATATCTTGCTGATGAACAAAAATGTCTATTAAATCTGAGAGAAAAATAATGTGAAGGAGAATAGAAATTATCTGGCCCTTCAGATGTAATTTTTTCAGTAAAACATTCATGTGAGCTATGGTGGCACTAATATTATACCTTTCCAATTTGAAAAGATTTGAGTCTAAATTACCCTACATAGTAGCACTATTGTTAATAGTTGTATCTATCAGTTAATAATTATTGATGGCTATGCCATAAAAGAACAAACATTGGCAGAAGAAAATTACTGCAATACATCAGATAGAAGTATATGTTTTGAATTATTTAAATTATAAGCTAAGAATCATATTGTGTGTACTTTAAATTTTTTTGATAGTCATTTTTATATAGTCACATGTCAGTATATAATGAAAATAATTATTGGATCATTTAAGTAAAGGAGTTTACTGCTAACTAGACTCTTTGACTCCCTTATGAGGCCTTAAAGAAACAAAGCAGAGCAAATTCCTTGCTTCAACTTTATTAATATGTTTTTTATTCATATAGTAAATAAATATGGATGGCCTACTCAAATCCTCATCAAGCATTATGTGTTTTTAATGGCTTTTATACATGTAAATAATTATTCTTTTTTATATGTTATTATTTGTAACTGACAAAAATAAATTATGGCTTTTGTATCCCAAAGGCCAAAAAGTCATCTGTCAAGATAGCAGTTGATACCTGAAGGCAGGAAATGAAAAAGATTTAGTCCACTATTTGATGTTTTACTTAGGTATCTATAACTGTAAATCATTTTCAAATGAAGGAAGATCGCATTAATTGAGAAATGAACTATACAATATTAAATGAGACATTATCAGACTTTGTCAAGTTATAAGTAAAAGGCAAAAGATAATTGATTTCAAAATTGGATATTGGAAACAAATGCAATGAGAGCAGTATGAAAGTTGATATTATAGCAGATAAAGTGGTAAAATATTAATTGCAGATAATTTGGGTATCATAAAAACACAATTATTGAAAGCACAGGTAGAGTATGATTCCTTATAAATAAGAAAAAAAACAGCAACATTGAGTAAATTGATAGTGCATAAGAGAGTGGCAAGATTATTATTTTATACCAGAATTATCAGGTTCCCTTACTTCAGTGAATTATAGAATTTTTATTTTAGCTGCACATGATGGATTTGATGGAATCATATTTTTAAAATTGTTATGAAAGATTTTAATGCTAGAATTGAATAACATTTGAAAGAAGAAAGTGCTTTAGATGAATTCGGATATGGAGATAAAAATGAGAAAGGGAATAAACTTGTGGATTTTACTGAGGGAAAAATTTATATATTATAAATTTGGGAGGAAAGGGAATCTGAAGCAGAAATTGATATGAAAGAATCTTAGTAAAGCTATAATAAAGTTAGATCATATTTTAACTAATGGATATGAAAATACCCAAATGAAGGTATAACAAAGCTAGAATGTATTTAACTAAGAGACAATATAGGAAGTGACAATCACTTAGTGAAATGCAAAATACATTTTAAAGCATGACTAAAAAGCCTGAAGCTTTTTAAAAAGTTAATATTAACACTTTATAATCCTAATCTTTTAGAAATACTTCAATGACAACTCAGACTTGAACTAAATCAACATGAAGATAAGCTTTGATAATGATCATCATACAAGAAAGAAAATTTCAATTGCTAATATGAAGAATTCTGTAAAATGTTATGAAATAGAATTGATGATAATGTAAGAAAATATAAATATAGAAGAAAATCTAACATTTTGATATTGGAAAAAAACATTATTTCATCAATAAGAAGAAAATATGATTCTATTACTAAAAAGAGGGCAATATGAAAGAGTTTTAATAAAGGATTATATATTACATTATCACCATTTGATTACTCTAGCTTGCAGTGAGTGGCAATATGTATAGTGAGTTTTGCCCATTTTAATAAGGATTATATAATTAATAATAAAAAAAACAAGAAAACAAAATAACTCCACCTATTACAATATCTTTTAAAATGTTAAGTATTTTTAAATTGAGACATATAATCAAATGTAAGAAAAATAGAAAAACTCCAAGAAATGATGGAATTATTATTAATAATTTTATAAGAAGCAGATAAAGAAATAGAAAAATTGTTGGCAGAGCTAAATAGCAAATGTCTGATAAAAAAAAATATCAGGTGATTGGAAGAATAGAGGAGTGGAATTGGTATGTAAGAAGGACAAAAACAATTTTAGAACTTAGACCTATCATTCTGCTATAAATTCTGTAGAAGGCATTTACTAAGACCATTAAAAGTCATCCAAGAGGGATTTGGAAAAAGAACAGTCTAGATTTAAAAACATTTTAACACTGTAAATCACATTCAGGTATTAAGAGAAGTCATAGAAAGCATTAATTATTTTATGCATTGCCATTACATTGTGGGTATGCAGATTATGAAATGGCACTTGACTATAAATATTTTCATTTAGATTAAAACTGAATATCAAAAAAATGCAAGAATAATAATTACATTGCACAGTAATACTAAAAAAGAATAAAACTATGATAATTCCATATCAAAATCTTTTAAGACCACAGTTTTATAGGAAGTATTTTATAGATTAAAATGCAAAGCTGGAAGAATAAAAATAAATGGAGTTTATTTAAGTCATACTGATTTTGCAGATGATATAATTGTTTTTCAAAAAAAATGCTTCGAAATTTTATGAAATATTCCAAGAGCTATCAGATGAAATAAAAAATGGATAAAGGATTAAAACAATATTCAATGACTCTTCACAAAAGGAAACAAGTAAAGTTGACAGTAATGAATTAACATTACAAATACTTAAGTCAAATTGTTAATATAAATTGAAGTATAATGAGTAAAATTAATTATTGAATTAAACTTGGATAGAATGCATTTAGTAGGAATATGTTTTTATATTTGACAGGGGGGGTTCAAAATATGTTTTACCAGTTTATACATTTGTATCTGACTTTTATGCTTAAAGAAAAAATCAGTACAAAAACATCAAATCATAGAATTGATATCATTAAAAGAATTAAAAAACTGAAGTGGAGATAAGATGGATATGTTAAAAAAATATCAATAGATGGAAGTCTTAAAATTCCAAAAGATAATAGAAGCCCTAAGAGATGATATAATAAGGAAGTTTTCTGGAATGATTTGAAGAAAAGAAGCCATGGATAGAAATTGAATTAAAATGGGAGAAACTATCATCTTACAATGGATTGATAATAACTGTTGATGATGATGACTCTGCTTTCTAATTTTATATTATCCATATAAAAATCTCAAAAAGGATAAATAAAAAAGCTATTTATACTCCAAGTAATATGACTAAAATTTCATATTAATGTAGCCTACTGAAAAGTTTTATTAGTGTTCTGCTTAAATGTCTTAGGTTTAAAACATGACTTGAATTGCTTATTTTACTACTATTTAATATATATATAATATATATATATATATATATATATAATAAATAGATTAACATATCCTAATTGAATTAGATATAAATTGTGCTAAATATTTGCACTTTAACACCAAGTTGGTTGCCATTACAGTACTGATATAAATTGAGAGTATTTGCATTGATTGTTGCCAGTGATTCAAAAATGCCGATGAAGAAGTTATTCCTGAAATGCATGCATACTATTGAGCAGTTTGTCAATTTTTTCATAGATGACAACTATAATAAAAATTGCATACACTAAATGAAACTGACATTTTTTCAAATAATATATATATATAATAAAAATTAAGAAATAATAAGGTCAAGGAAATAATTTATTTAAATTAAAGTAGGATGAATACAGACAGTACTCAATTTAAGTAATCCATTTTATGACTTCCTGCACCATTGAATTTTATATGACAGATTTTTTTTACATGCATGTTAGCTATAACCATGGTGCAAAATATGAAAATATTCTTTATTCAATGAAAATACAAACTGCAATACATTACAAAAGAATCATGCAGCATGGCATACAGGAATTAAAGGTTGTGTTGATTTATACATTACATTTTTCTAATGTTTTGAAATTTATATATATATATAGAGAGAGAGAGAGAGAAAATTGTCACATAAGTCTGAATTTGTATTAGTTGGAGATTGTTTGTATCGTTAATTCAATTTATCTTGGAAGAAAATACAAATGGTACATAACATGTGACACCTTTCAGGCTTTATTACCTTAAGAAACATTTAAGGTTTATTTAAATAACATTTTTAATTTAACTTTGGAATATATATATATAAATTCATTAAAAAAATAATAAATGCAGTGCAATAAATAAATTAATATATTTAAGAATGTATTTATATATAAAAAAAATCAGTTTGATAAATGCCCTTGTAAATTAATGTTTCACTGCATCAAATGCTATGTTTTATTTCTAGTCCAGCAGCTCTCCTTAATTGAATAACTTTAACAGAGAGTTACTAAATTATTAAATCTAATTGCCAAGAGTAAGTTTGACACTTGTAAATCAAAATGTAACAATTAACTGAATAAGCTACTTGCATTAAAAAAACCAATTTAAATTCTAAGTTACTAAAAACGATAAATGTAGTTGATCTTCAAAAAAGATTAAATTTTAATTTCTCTAAGGAAATGGAGGGAGAGAAATAAAATCACTGAGTAAGACTGATATGCATTTTAAATAAGAGAATAATGGGGGGAAAATTATCAGTATTGTAAATTATTGGTTTGATTACTAAAATATAAAGTTATTAAAATTAATGCCTGGATATTGTTATTGCTTAATAAATTTAATGAAAGAATGAAGGATTTGAGAGTTAAAGATTCTTGAATTGAAGCTTATTATTTTCAATACTCTAACATCATGTGATCTCTTTTATTTGATTATTGTTATTTATATTAGTATCAGGCATTTATATAGAAAAGATAACCATATATTTTATACCTATTATTATAAAGCCCTGATTGGGCAGATTGACTTCCATTTGAATAATTCCATATATTCTATCTAAACATTTTTATTCATTCTTAACATGCTTACGATGTATTGCATATATTCATAGCACATTCATTTCTTTAGTGTTCATAGCTAGTATGTTTGATAACTTTATTCATTATTTAAATTTGTTGTTTCATTATTCAGAAATATTTAAATTTCTTCATAGCGCCTAGTTCTTCAATAGGGGAGATGCTAATCTCTTATTTATGGCAAATCGATCTTTAACTTTCATCCAAGTCTCTTTAATCTTTCATTTTCTGTCTTCTCTTTTGATACATGTGACTTCAGCTTTCATCAGATTGAATTTATGTCCCTGCTGTTGTTCATGATCCATAAATGTAGAGGGATATTTGGGGCTTTCCATGGCTCTGTTATACAAATATTTGTGCTGGGCCAATCTTGCTGATGGATTGATCCTCAACTCCCTATAATATGTGGCTTTGCAATTGTTTTGATTGCATTAAATTTTATGGATGATCTGGTTGGCTGATTCTGTGGGTAGTTTATTTTTAGAATTATTGAGTAGATTGTTTAATGAAGGGGAAGAAGAACAAAAACTTACATTTTATTTTTCAGAACATATTCCTTTTAGTTTTTGAGATACTTTTGGGATATATGGAAGGCTTATGCATTTTTTATCCTCTCTGTTTTGAGATTGTACAGGTTTATTTAGTTTTTTTTATTATAGAAACTGCCGATTGAATAATTTTGTTTATATTATATCACAAATTTTGTAAATCTGTAATATATACCTCAGTGTTGTTTTTTCTGTCTGTTTTAAGTTTGCATAGTTTTAAATTCCTATATAGAAATCCTTTGAGACCAGCGTATTTGTGAGTCATGAGTGTTAATGATTTGGGATGAATCACTCCTCTTATGTTTAATGGTTTCAATATTTTATAGTTCAAGGTGTGAAGTTGTCAGAAATTTAATACTCTGCTTTTTGGCTTCTTTTTCAATAGATCAACTTAAAGAGGACATCTGTTCTAATTTTTGATGAAATTTTGTAATTTGTGTTTCCTGTACAGATTAAAGTATCATCCACATGTGTAAAATATAATATGTTAGATGTCAGATTTAGGAATTTCGGAATGACCACATCTTCAATCTTTGGTAGATGTAAACAACATATAATAACACTGGAAGCCCATTGGCCGTTTATTTTTCATTCTGCGGTATTTCTCAGTTGTTACAGTAATAATATCTTCATTGATTCATTTCAATGCATCCATTATACAGTCTTTTTTATGTGTATTATAATTAATGTTTTGTAACAATTTGCAAATTATTTCTATGGATCTTGGCAATGGGTCTGAGTCATAGAATTCTTTCACGTTTAAAGATGCCATTTTGTTGTTAGTATCTATTTTCAATTCTTTTATTTTATATGAGCATTTTCTGATGTTTCTTCCAAAACCCAAGTCTTCGGTTAACCAGGTGGAAATAATTTTAGCTGCTTTATAAAAGTAAGGCTCTCCAAAAGTCTTAAATTAGAGGAAATGTTTGTTTTTATACCATATAAAGATTCTGTATCAATTTTAAAGAAAAAAATTATTTTAAATTTTCATATTATTAAAATATTTAATGAACAGGGAACTTCTTCTAAATGAAATAACTTGGTTGTCAAACTGCATACTAAACAGTTATTAATATGTTTTTCCATTGTCTTTCAGCCATAGTAATTTTCTTTTCTAAAAATATGAGAAAGTGTGTGTTTGTAGTAAATCAAGAGCAAATTTCAGCACTCTCTAATTTAAATGTAAATTTTAATATTATTATCTAACATTATGTGTATAAAAAACTGTCACTAAATTTATGAAAATTATTGTTTATTTATATTTTATTATAGTATCAGGAACATTAAAATGCAGAAAATATTTGTAATTGGAGATGAGAGATGTACTAAGGAATTTATGTACTTATTTGATCTAGAAAAACTCATTAGTTAAAAAAAGATCAGGAACTGGGGACTCTGAATTAATGGTATTCTAAGTTCCATTTTTTCCACCATATAAAGCTTTATTCCAAATAAGAATTTAATAAGAGGTGGAGCATGTCAAAGTATGTATGTGTGCCTAAGTCATAAGAGGGTTGGGGGGGGTGTTAGTCTTATAAAGAGCAGATGATTACGTTGATATACTGAAGTGAGATAATATAGTTCTTAGGCCTTCTGCTATGATGTATGAGCACAAAATTAAGTGAAGTAAGTACATATTCAGAGTATCATTTTCTATTTACAGGGGTGATGATGGGGGGGGGGGGTTACAACTTTGAAAGGGACAAAACATAATGTGGCTATAATAAAGTATGATGATGTAAATCCCAAGTCTTATGTTATGTTGCATGCATGTGACCAAGTCTTATGCTATGTTGCATGCATGTGAAGTGTGTGAGCATTAAACCTGTATACCAAGATTAATATATATTGATGCAATACAAATATTAATGCATATTTTATAGATATATATTAGAGTTCTGGATTACAAGCATAGATTATGCTGGAAATTTATGCTGTATTATGATTCATGATCTGGATAGAGTTGATGTGTTGTGTGTTTGTTTTTTGTATTTGATATATAGTATTTCTGGCTTCAAAGTGCAACAGAGGTGTTGGGCTGATTGGTGGCAGATTCTTTTTAGTTTGCTTGTGATTTGTTTTGTTATGCTAATTGGTGATTTTGCTGGTTATATGTTTGCTTGTTGTATTAGTATTGACTAAGTGGCTGCAAAGATATCTGGGTAAGCTATTTCGCTGACCTGAATTTTTACTGGTGATAACTTATTATAGAAGGTAGAGAGGTGTTTTCTTGTTTTTGTTTAAAATGAAAGTGCAGTGAGTGCACCAGAGTGCATAAAGGGTGAACGTGGCTGTCAAAGCTGTGGGAATTAAGATTCCATGAAATGCATTGATAAAGTGTTGGATTGATGTTTTGGGCTGCTTATATGTACCGTACATAATTTTGTGTATCTGCTATAGTGTTTGGTGCAATTCATGATCATCAGCATGGTTTGTGTCAAGTACATTGGTGGTTATGATCACAGGTAAAATTCATCTGGCTGAAGCTGCCCATAGAGTCTCTTTCCTCCATTTTGGCCCTCTTTAACTGTTGGGATTTTTGGGGGGCAACCTGGATGTTGATTCTTAGATGGGAGGCATTGAGAGATTGCATGTGTAATGTGTGATGTGGTTTTGTTGATTATTACTTATGGATGTGCAGGTTAGTATGCTGGTTTGCATTACTTCACTGTTAGGATCTGATTGTGGTGCATTGTTGTTTATATTGGTTGTGAGGGTTTGTGCAAGTGATCTAGAGCCACTTGGGCAGAGCTGATAGTATTTGCAGTTTTATCTTTCTTCCTCTTTATTGAGAGGCCAACTATTATATGTGTCTTGGTCTGTGGTACAGGTGTCAGGATTTTTGGATTGTGAATGTGTACTAGCTTTTAGTTATTTATCTTGATAGTAGCTTAAATGGCATGTATACATAGTCTGATCTTGTTGGTTTTGTATGAGTCATCTTAGTTATATATTAACTGTGCTAGGATTGCATATACTAAGAAAACATTGCATGAATGTTATGAAGTTTTTTGATGATTTGGAATGCTTGAAAAAAAATATAAAAATTAACCATGTTTACCTATATCCCACCTAGTGCTTGTCCTTTATGCAAGAGGTCACAATAGTGAACATCATCAATTTGTACCCTCTAACTATCATAAAAAAATTTGACAGCCATTTTGTAAGACTGATTCCATCATAAGATCTAAAAAAAAATAGCAGCTTTCATACTGAAACTGTACAGTACAGAGTTTATTCATAATATACAATACAGTACACAATATTAGGACTGTGTAGTATTTTGATTATAAACTTTAATTAATGAATGTACAATGCAGTATTTTATTTAATTTTTCATTGTTAATGATTACAAAGCCCCCCCAAAATGTTTTATTCACTATAATAAATAATCACTATCATATTTTAATGCCATACAACAATCAAATACATTATTATTGTATAAAATTGAAAATGTGTGCATTAGTTTAATAATTGTACACTGTATTTATTCACTTTTCTCACAGCAACAATAATAATCATCATATTGTAATTTAGTTATCATTATTGATATTTTGAAAACCAAAAAAATTTCATAATAATAAACTTTGAATTATCAAAAATAACTAAATCTAAATTTAAAATAACAAATAATTTCATAATAATGAATTTTGTATAATGAAAAGTTACTAAATCTAAATTAAAAATAACAATCTATTTGCTCTGTTTTAAAATATCTGTAAGTTTTATTCAGCATAAAACTGTTAGTGTAAATGTAGTTTTAGTTTTTAAAAATGTATGCAAAATTGCACACAAACAAACTGAAAAAAATTCATGTCTTTAATATTTATTTTAATAATTTCACTGCACTAATCGAACATTTTTAAAATCATTTCAAAGAACATATTTACCACACTTAATAAAATGTGACATCTTGTGGCAAAAAAAAAAAATGTCACAGCTAATGTATATAAAATGCATATAAAGTGATTTTTATTTAGATCTGTCTAGTAATATTGTAAAAAAAAAAAAAAGCCTTAAATATTGATTACAATATACAACATAGAATGCATTAGATACTTTTTTTTTTAATAAGTCAGAATTTTTTTAAAAAATATTAATGATAAGTAACAAGTCTTTATGATCAATTAAATAAGTTGTTACTAAACATTTTTTTAAAATTCTAAATAGTTTTATGTAATTAATATAATATTGTAATATAAATTTGAAAAAAAAATAAAACTTCAGTATGGATTGTGTGTGGAAGAACACACAAAATTGTTAACTGCTAGTTTACTTTCAATTTCTCATCCATTTTGCTGTACTTTTGAACAGTTAAAGGATGCGTTGTTTTTTCTAGCAATTTTATTTAAAAGTTTAATTCTATACATTTTCAATTAGAATCATAGTTGCCATAAAAAAATCTCTTAATTTGGAAGCAGTAATGGATACTAAAAAGTCGACTGGAAAGAGAAGGAAATTGTGATATCTGTTCTTTTATGGGTTTATTTATGTTTATTATCTTCACTATTTTAAAAAACAAAGACAAAATAGAACAAAGTGCTTAAACCATTGTAGATGTATCCAAACTTTCCTAAATCATGAAATTATGGCATCTCATTTTTAAAAAAATACAAGAAGCACATCAACCTTCCATTCTAAACTTTTTTTCAAGTTCCTCAGTTACCATCTGATGCACCCCTTAAAAAAAACAAGATCATCAATGGATTTAGAAGACAAAATGGACCTAGAATAAGTGAAACAATTGGAGAGATCAGGCAGATTTGAACCAACCCTCATAGATAATTATATGAAATTTCTGCTGATTGTTGCCTTTGACAGAATAGCTTAGTTGGTTTACTGTTGCCTTAAAATTTAATATTTCAAGAATCTAAAGGTGTAATCTCAACTCCTATGCTAATATTGACACTGGTCAGGCCAGAAACATGTGAAAAAAGAGTGAAGAATAACAGTCAAAATGTTGTGTAATTACTAACTTGTGTTGTCTATTTGTATGTTATTACTAATAAGAATTTATGAAAAAAAGAAGGATATGAAAATATACGTAAATGACACATTAAAAAGGATTAAAGATCTCAAATTTTGTAAAATGGTGCGGAAAAGAGTTGAAAATGATATAAGAAAGTATAACTGTAAACTAGCAAGGGAAGCTGTAGCAGAAAATAAGTCTCAGGAGTGTAAAACAACATTTTGGTATTGGCAGGAAATTTATATCTGCAATAAGAAAAAAAGATGGAATTATTACCTAAAAGAGAGATGATATCATGAAATGGGTAGAAGACTTCTATCAAGAATTATATATTAAAAAAGAACAAGTACCTCCTATATCTATTATATCTTCCGAATTGCCCAGAATTTTAAGTGGAGAAGTGAGACATGCAATTAAATTTATGAAGAAAGGAAAAGTTCCTGGTAATGATGGAATTATAATTGCTATATTAAAAGAAGCAGGTGAAGAAATAGAAAAAAAATTAGCAAAGTTATATACCAAATGTCTAAATGATAGAGATCTGGTTTGGTCTAAATGATAAAGATCTACCAGATGATTGGAAGAATGCAGTATTAATATTAATATTTAAAAAATATGACAAAGAAGATATTAGAAATTACAGACCTATCAGCCTTTTATCAGTTTTATACAAATTTTTTACCAAGATAATTACAATTTGTTTACAGAGAACATTGGATTTCTACCAACTAAAACAATAAGCTGGATTTAAAAGTGGTTTTAATACAGTAGATCATATCCAGATATTGAAACATGTTATAGAAAGGACATATGAATATGAGTTGTCATTATACTTTGGATTTGTAGATTATGAAAAGGCATTTGATTCTATAAACATTTTTTCAGTGTTTAAAGCATTGGATCATCGAGGTATATAGATCCAGGATATTGTCCTATTTTAAAGAATATTTATAAAAATGCAACAGCAACAATTAGATTACAAAATACTAGGAAAGTCAACATTGAGAAGGGTGTAAGACAGAGTGACTCCATATCTCCAAAACTTTTTACAGCAGTGCTGCAAGAAGTATTTTGTGGAATAAAATGGGAAGCTAAAGGAATGAAAGTAAATTGAGATTATTTAAATCATTTAGATTTTGCAGATGATGTAGTTGTTTTTTTCAAATAATGCATTAGAGCTGCAGGAAATGTTGCAGGAGTTATCAAATGAAAGTAGGACTAAAGATAAATGTTAAAAAGACTAAAGTAATGTTCTATGGATTTTCTCAAAATATGAAAATAAAGATTGATTATGATAAGTTAGAAGAAGTTAACAGCTACAAATACCTTGGTCAGACTATTAATACAGATGAAAACATAATGGATGAAATTAATCATAGAATTAAACTTGTTTGGAGTGCTTTTGGTAGAAATAACTTGATACTAAAAGGAAATATGCCTATGCGTTTGAAAAGGAAGGTTTTTAACAAGTGTGTTTTACCAGTTCTTACTTATGGATCTGATACTTGGACACTTAATAGAAGAGCAATACAGAGACTTTCACACCACTCAAAAAAGTATGAAGAGGTGCATGTTAAGAGTAACAAGAAGAGATTGAAAATGCAATATATGGGTAAGAGAACAAACAGGTGTTACTGACCTCGTTGAAAAAGTTAAAAGTCTTAGGTGGAGTTGATCTGAACATATTGCTAGAAGAGATGATAATAGATGGACAATTGAAATCTTAAACTGGATTCCAAGAGATTGTAAAAGACCCAGAAAGAGATCACATGTGAGATGGATGGCTGAAATAAGAAATTGTGCAGGAGTGATATAGAGAAGAGAAGCTAAAGATCGGAAAAGATGGATTGAACTTGGAGAGACCTTTATCCTGCAGTGGATTGATAATCATTGTTGATGATGATGATGACAAATAAGTTGTGTGTGTTTGAAAAGTTTAAATAAAGTTTGAATGTTTTTAGACATTTAACATTTAATGATAGATGATGGGAAATGGTCCAGCAAATCATCACATCTAATATATCATTATCACAAACCTTCAGCCAAATAAAGGTTTACATATTTATCTGAGATACAAGCATAATTCATATAATTGGAATTTAAATATAGTTCTAGGAGATTTGAACACAGACTTCAAGTTCCCTTTAGCTATTTACTCTATCTTATACAATTGATACACATGACCACACAGATGTAAAAAAAGATAAATGATCTTCATATTTCATGCTGAACTAGCTCTCATCAATTAATCCAGATCATTATCTCTCACATATATATAATCAGTGCTCAGTTTATATTTAGATAGCAAATCTTAAAATTTTAATGAACAGGCTTCAATCTACTTCACCCTGCAACACTTCATCCATCCATACAATTGAAAATTTGATGGTGGAATGCCCATATTCCTTGTTAATACCAATATTATTGTCATTCCCATGTTGACTTTAAGTCACTCTGATGTATAGATCTTATCCATTTAAATACTCAGAAGAAGAATGGGCAGGATACAAGCTGAATCTGTAATATTTGAAATACAGGCATAATTCATATAATTGGAGTTTAAATGTAATTCTAGGGAATTTAAGTGAACAAGGTCCTATACATCAGGGGTCAAAGTGACTTAAAGTCAACATCGTCATGATAATAATATTGGCATCAACAGGGGATTTTGGTGTTCCATCATCAGATTTTTATTGGTTTGGATGGCTGAAGAGTTGGGAGCGTGGACTAGATTAAAGTCTCTCTATTAAAGTTTGAAGAATTGTTATCTTAATATAAACTGAGCATTGATTATATAAATATATGGGTGTGTGTGGAGGGGGGAGATGATGATCTGGACCAAACCATGAATGCCTGTTCAGCATGAAATAACTGTATTGGAGATCATTTATCTTTTTCACATATGCATGGTCATGTGTATAGGTTATATGAGATAGGGTGGATAGCTGAAAGGAGCTTGAAAGTCTGTGTTCAAATCCCTTAGTATACATATGTATGTAACTTATTCTTAGAAATTCTTGATTAGCATATTAACTGATGGTAAATGAGGTCACCAAAGTAATATATATACAATGTAACGAAAATTCACTACAATTTAGTTTTAAAAAATATCTATTTATTGTACAATCAGAATGAAACGCTAGTTGCAAATCAATTGAGATTTTTTTTTGTTTACTTTCATCAGGTAAGAACTGATCCAGAAACGTTCCATTCTTCACTCAATCTTTTGTATTACTTAAACTATTTAAAGCAGTTTACAAACGCATTCAACTTATGTTCTTTTCATTTTCAATTTGTAGCATCTCACACTTTTATTTCATATAAAATCTCTTAAAATTAAGATTTATTTATAAATTATTTATCTGTAAGAATTTCATCTTGCCACTTTTTTTTAAAAAAAAAATCTTATTATTAAATTATAATTTTCATAATTAATAATAGTATAGTATTAATATATTTTATAAAGAAAAAATTAATAACTATTAAAAAGCAGAATAATTATCTGTTATAAACCCAAACTCATTTGTATACAAAGAAATTCTAATACCATTACTTATTTATTCCTGTAATATATATATATATCTAATGATTCACCTTCACACAAAATACCTTGCAATGATAATTTATCAATGTCTTTTTTAAATTTTATCTGTAAACCGTTACCGGATTGGAAGATTCAGTTGAAAAAAACTTATCACTTTTTCTCAAGTGATATTTTATCAGAATACTTAGCAACTTTTATTAAAACTGATAATTTTTTTTTTTTAAAAGGTGGAGTAAATAAAATGCAATCATTAGAAATGAATTTAGTATAGATGAAAGAAAGAAAAAAAGAATTATTTCCGAATAATCACAATTTTTTGATATAGCCTTGAGTGTGGAATAAAATTATATTAAATATTTTTCTTACTAATATAGAAATAGTTTGAATTCTTGACTATTTTTTTTAAATGAAATATTAAGACATATATGTACACGGTTATCACATTAAGAATAAAACTAAACTAGAGAAAATGGGGGGGGGGGGGTGATAATTGGTTGTACCTTTATATACATCTAAAACAAAAAAATATACTTTTATATTACACTACTAAATTTCAAACATATGGTTGAAGAGGTGGAAAATGTCAGCTGTTGACTCCTACTCCTACGTTGTATTTTGACCCGATCATGAATTTATTGAAAAGCGTTTGCTAAAAATACAGCATTTATAAAAGTAAATTTTATGCATTGAGGGAGAAAGGCTATATGTAGTTTGGCCCAAATGAATATATCTGATTGGATCGAAATAAATTTTAGGGAATAATGTATTTGTTAACGTCTTAATTTGTTTAAAATGCAAGTATGTTCTCAGTTATAATTTAAAGAAAAAATGATTGTATTATCTAAATAGAAAGAGGTCAGTGGTTCACAAATTGAACCTGGCATGCCATCTATGTGAAGAGTAATGTAGATATATTTGAGCTTTATTAAATTTTTAGTCTGCATCTTAGATTAAAAGAAATATAATTTTGAATGTTATTAAAAATTAATAAATAATCATATAGATTTATTGCAAGGTGATTGTTACATTTGCTAAAAATATGACTATCATAAGTTTGTGTATGGCTGCTTGTTTTCCACCATAAATATTCGATAATTTAATATATAAAAGTAATTTTATAGTACATATGAAACATCATCCTAAATTCTTTGCTGCTTAGAGTTATGATAAATGTCAAAGTATATATAAGCGTTTTAACACGCTGAAGAAGAAGCTGTCAGTAGTAACAAAACAATTAAATTAATCTAGGCCTAGTACTTTCGAGGTTTTTCCCTCATATTCATGGCCAAAATAGATTATAAACTATTGCTGTAATATTATTAAATAATAATGTATGCAAATGCGTATGTAAATTAATTTGTCCATTTTAGTAACTTTAAATCAAGTACTCACATTTTGATACTATCATCTGAAATATAAATTAAAGCATTTATAGTATGGTGGGGTTTTTTTTTTAAAAAAAAAAATGTACTAATGTAGAGTGTGCTCTCCACCATTTTGAATTTTAAGGACCACCCCAAAACATCGCTGATACATACAAACAATAAATGACATAGAATAATTCACATGTGATCATGATATGAGCATTCATTACAAGATCGCAATTTACATCAAAAATTAAAAGATTATAAGTGCAAATTTTATATAATTATGCTTGATCAATTCACATTTTTAATAAATACAAAACATAAAAAATGAGAGGACTGAATACATTTCTAAATACCTAAAAGCTTATAATTTCTAAAATATAAATTAAAAATACTTTAAGAGAAAAAGTGAATGAAAAAAATAATGGACACAAATATTAATTAAAAAAAATAAAAATTTTAAAAAGTAAATAAACCATTTACTTGTGCATTTTTGGACAATGCTTTGTAACATCAAAAACATCCTTCCCCTTTTGCTGCATATTTTGGCGTAAAGCGCTATCATAAACCAAATTTTATGACAGTATATACCCATAACCACATGTTGAATAAATGTAAAATTGATCAAACCAAACTTATAATTCCACATTACTAAAAGCTTATAACACCTAAAATATAAATTTTATTATAATATAGGTCCATAACCACATGTTGAAATAACAAATATTGAATAAATGTAGAAATAATTGCAGAAGCATGTTAATTCTACAATTAATAATAAATCACATTTTATCTTAACAATAACCAAAAGAATAATTGTAAGATATTAATTTTACAATTCATAAAAAATTAATTAGATTTTTTGTTTGCTGAAGTGACTACTGTTATGAGCTTCATTTCTCTAATGTCATTATGAAGAAAAAGATGGAGAAAAAGTTAGCATTGTTCACATGTGATCACATGATTTAAAAATTTCTATAAAAGATGCATTTTGATCCAAAATCTTAGAAGGAAAAGTAACTTCTCTTGAGTAGCCAAATTTTTTCTTAATAATTTTTTGTAAGAGACATTTTGTAAGAGTAATTTAATCTCACAACATCCTGCAATATTATTATGGCTTTAAAATTATTTTATTTGTATCAAATTCAAGAACCCATAAGGATCTCATGTGATCAAGTGTAAACCCAGTATCAATGTAAGGAAATCAAATGTGAACAACACTTTTTTCCATCTCCATTTTTTCCCCCAACTACATGTAACAAAGAAAGCATGCAACATCAGAATTTCTTTCTGGTAAGAAAAAATCTGATCAATTGTAAAATTAATATGCTTTATTTCAGCCAATTTCTCCTTCAGTTGCCATATTTTAGAAATTATAAGCTTTTAGTTTTTTGAAATTATAAGCTTGGTTTGATCAATTTTATGTTTATTCAACATGTAGTTATAGGCATATATTGTAATAAAATTTGTATTATAGAAGGTTATAAGTTTTTAGTACTTTGAAATTATAAGTTTAGTTTGATAAATTTTATTTTACCATATGGTTATGGGCCGATATTGTAATAAAATTCATATTTTAGAAGTTATAAACTTTTAGTATGTCAAAATTATAGGTTTGGTTTGATCGGACCAATTTAGAGTGCGCTCTCCACCATTTTGAATTCTAAGTACTACCCAAACCATCACTCACACATCCAAGTGACCCCATGTGGATTATTCAATGTCATTTATCACTTGGATTCTTAGTGATGGTTTGGGGCAGTCCTTAGAATTCAGAATGACAGAAAACACTCTAAATCAGCACTAAATATATAGAGTTACTTTATAATACAATATGATAAAACTTAAACACAGGTGAACACACATAAAGAATTTGAAGTAAAATCTCATGAATGTATAAGAGATTAGTGACTATCTGAATATCATACGGTATATATATTGAAGTCTTCAATTGAATTCTAAGAGACTAAAAGATTCCAAAGAAGATTGCATATCAGGTAGATAGATACAAGTTTTCTGGAATGTTGTTAAGAAAATAAGCTATGGGTTCAGAGAAATTGTATTAAACTTGAAGATACTTTTATTCTGCAATGGGATAATAATGATTGAAAATGGTGTAAGATACTAATGTCTTAAATTAATATTCATTAGAAAACAAAACTAATTTGTGAATAATAAATTTATGGTTCTTTTAATTATATTGAAACTTGGTTGATACCGCAGTATACACACACGCAAGCATGCGCGCACACACACACCCATATATATATATATATATATTGTAACAATATGGAAATTAGTGCTTAATAAGAGAGAATACGAAGTTACATGATTAAAAATGGTGTAAGATACTAACGTCTTGAATTAATATTCATTAGAAAATAAAACTAATTTGTGAATAATAAATTTATGGTTCTTTTAATTACATTGAAACTTGTTTGATGCAGCAGTATATATACACACACGCATATATATATATATTGTACCCTTACTTCTCGATGTATAATATAATTTGAAATACGACTAGCTCTATTAAATTATTATGCTTAATTAAAATTTGCATATCTATCTTTAATATACTTTTATATTATCATATTCTAATTAAATTTATCGTTAATTATCAAAATCAATATAATTCTATAGTATGTACTAATTAAATAAGTATTTATTAAAATCACGAGACTGTGAAGTAAAGTTACAAAGTAATAAGTAGATTTACATTGAGTCAATATCTTCCAAAACATATTGTCTCAATGGCATAAGAATACTATCACCTCCTTATTAACTTACTACTACCTCTATAGCATTCTTATGGCTTTTAAATAAAATAAACTATCTTTAAATGTAATAAATAAATAAATCTTAATTTTTAATTTTAAAAATATAATTAAATAATCTCAAGTTCTTCTAATTATCTTAAAGTAATGATAACTCATGTAAATAAGTATGATATGGGATTTTATATCAAACCTAAATACACCTAACTTATTCTAATAATAATATAATACTAATCTTAGAATATAACTTAATCTTATTTATTTCTGTTATATCATCAATCATTAAATAAATAATCATATGTATATCTTTTATTTTCATATAGCATCTTAATTTTGGAATAGATCAAAATCTTATAATTCAATAATCTGTGGCAATAAATAATATTGTACTCTTATATTATGCATTATAATTATTCTATGACCATTGTAATATAATGTAATAATGTTAATCAATTCTCATAAATGATAATCAGGAAAATATTGTATTTATTTCTAAAAATAATATTAATAAATTCACATTGTGCAAATATTATGTTTGTTCAAATTATCTGTTGTCAAATGCTGTGGTGCAAAATAATGAACTCGACACACTTTTAAAACAAATTAAACAAGTTTATTTACATTAACTTCAACTAAAAATTTATTTACAATATTTACAGTTCAAAATTAGAAAACAAAGAAAATAAAATAAGAAAATAATAATACAAAATGTTTACACTGTTATTAACTTATACTCTCAAGAAATAATTTACATTCTTTTAAAATGCTATACTAATAACATTGAAGTATGTTTTCGAACTTACACTTTAAATACATATCAGTAAGCTTCAATTATTACAAATAATTTTATGTAAATACTGTTTATGTAGCATATGCAAACAATTAACCTTTATTAATTAAATTGCTACATTAATTAAGTATTACTATTATTCATTCCATAATGTAATAGTATGTGTCCACTTTACTATTAGTACTACTTTAATATTATAATATAGAAATTAATGTATCTGTGTAATGTAATAACAAATAATTGATTATAACTTTATATTTCACTTAATGCAATTCATGCTACAGATTTTATCAAATATGCATTACATATATGTGTTGTTAAAATAATAATATTTAAATTATTCATCAATTTCAAATTCATAAAGCACTATATTAGATAAATTTTATGATTCTTTTCTGTGTGAAATTATTACTTTAATCCATGTGTTATACTACTCCTTCCTAATAAATTTCTATCTACAAAAACATCCTCTAAAACTTATTTAAACTTTCCGGAAAAATAATCATCTACTTTACATAAATACTAATTATTCAAAATATTTATACTTCATCATCTTCAGTAAACCTTTAATTCAAACATAAACTTCTACATAAAACTTAACTTAATTTATCCAATAAACAAAATAAAATACAGACTTTTAACTCTCTTCCTAACTTGCAATAAAAAAAATAATTACTTATAAATAATAAATATAATTCTAATATTATAACATAAAACAATATCAAAATTTATTAACGAAAGAATCATATAATTATTTCTAAGCTTCTTATGTAATGTTGCATCGTATTTATGTCATAAATTCAAATTATGCATATTTAAATAAAAACTGTCACTGCCAATATAATGTGTGTGTATTTTTAAAATAATCATACATTCATTCAAAATAACATAATATTTGGTTGATCTAAAGAAAACATATTAAATACATAAAAATTATTATTATTATACAATTTTTACCATAAATAATGAATTAATGTCCAGTCCATCTTCCAATATTCTTCGGAATTACAGCTTCATAAAATAATTCACATTTATACAACACGATCATTCTTTAACATATTACGTTTTATATTAATTATAAAATAAACTTATGCAATTAATTATTATATTATTTTTAGTTACTATTTTAAGAAATGTACCTATCTTATTTTTAATAGATTAATAATATTTAAATTTTATATTAAATAAATAAATAGAATTTATATTACGTAATTCCAGCGATGTTTTCTTTTAACCATAATAGTTCTTAAAATCCAAGGTACACATTTACTAGAACACCATTTCCTGTTTCCGGTCCATCACGTGTTTTTTTAAAAGTTTATGAAAAATGATAACGTTCTTTTAAAACAAAATAAAAGTTAATTCCTCCATAAGAAATAAAATAAAATTAAAAATAGTTTATAGGATCCTGGTTTAGTTCTTTTTAAATATTATTCAAAAGTTATTATTTTAACTTAGTCTATAGTTTATAAAAATTTATATTTAATTATTTTTAAATTAACTTGGACGTCCACATATTATTTGCGCATTCCATAAAATATCCAGGTAAGAATAAACTTCTTTATCTATAAACGACCAGCGTTTAAATTATTTAAAATTTTTAGCTAATTATATTTCAATTGACTTGCCTTTAAAATTATCAACATTCAGTCTTTTAAACATAAAGACTTAACAAGGCAAGTATTTATAAAACTACTTTTATTTCCAATATCTTTACCCAAGATATACATTTAAGTTTATAGCTTGCAAAAATACTTTCTTTACACAAAAGTATTTATTCTTTAAAATATCTATTTTCTAATAGGCAATAGTAATTAGCTTTTAAAATTATATACTATCCAAAATACTACTTTTCTCCATCTTGTAAATTTCCGAACTAATCCAGCGTTTGTCATATTTCTAGGGTAAAGCTTCCGATATATTTTCATTATATATGATGTTCCCATGACCATTTGCTTGCAAATTGAGCTTCAATTTAGAGAAGACCGATAGGGAAAAAATTAAGTTAACACTGCATGTCTATTATTTAAAACTTTTAGAGATTATTTATAACGACACTCTTGTAATTTTTAAAAAATGATTTTAGAGCGTCTATAAATTTACTTAGCTATTTTTTTAATAGCACAATTAACTTGATAATTCAATCACGAAGTCCCCTCCTAACAATTGAACTGAGCTTTTATACCGGAAGAAACTTCCCATTTGATTGGTACATTTAAACAATCAATTTGCTGGCTTATTTACATATTTACCAACAACACAAAATTAAAAATAAATAATGACTTATTTAATATTTAATATTTATTACATTATTACATTTTTAAAATAATTCTTATCGTTTATTTAAATCCATTAAACACTTTTAAAAAATATATTATTTCACTTGATTTTAATTTTAACTTTTATAAGATTATTTTTAAATAAACTAAATATTTTTATACGTCATATTTTTAAAACAATATTTTAAAATCAGACTTAATATTTTACATTAAATACCTTTATTTTAATCTCGTGATAACTCACGTATTATTTATAAATTTATAACATGATTTTTTTTTAAATAGTTTTGCAACTTTATTAGATAACTTCCAAGCATGTGTGTGTATAACATCTGTTCTTTATAACACAAGAAACGCTTATCCTCGTCTAAAAATAAACTAACAATTGCATTTTTTTTTAAAATAAATATTTTTTAAATAAATAAGATATTATAATAGATTTTAAAATAATTATCCAATATTATTAAAATCAAATATTAGTCTTTTATTTAAGTACTTACAATAATTAAAATATTTATATTCTTTTATAATATTATTTTATCAACAATAAACATATGTATTTAATCTTACTTGTCTTTTAAACACTTTTAGCTTTAAACACCTATTTATTAAATATATTAATGCAGTATTGATTATGGCCACTTTTTCCAACTATATATTATAATCATCATCATTTAAAATGTCTCTCTCAATATCAGCACAATTTTACATATCAAATACTCATAGATTGCTTTAATTAAACTTTTTGAAATATTACCATAAGCAAAATTAACATCACATATTCAAATATATCTTAAATTTAAAATTTTTAATAGATTAGCACAAAAATTAAATGGTGACCCATACAAAAGGGCACAATATATATATATATATAGTAGCAATATGGAAATTAGGGGTTAATAAGAGAGAATATGATGTTACAATGTCCCATAATTGGGTAACCATTTGTAACAGCACACTACATTAGGACTGAATTATGAGGTGAGAAACCATCATCATCCCCAAATAAACAAAATGTAAAATTAATATAAAAGGAATGAACATGAGAGATCAGCACAGGACTAACTATAAGTTCACAAGCATTATACAAAAGTAATAATCATTTATCATGATAAATAATCAACAATAAAAATTAATCAGCAGTCGATCTTGTGACTATTTGAAAGTTGTTCACTATAGATCAGACTAATTATTTAGCCACTTCCAAACCTAGAACAGGAATACAAACAATAATTATCTGGATGCACATTCTTAGGTGCTACTCCATCAAAATACAACAATAAATCAAATAATGCTGAGATACTAAAACTTCCTGACCATAATCAATACTCTGGCTACTTAGTCCTATTAATGTATTGGCCAACTATACACTAAATTTCTAAAGAAATAATAAATAAAATGAAATGTGTGCATTGACTTTAAAAGATATCCCTTTTGCAGTGACCAGGATCATCATCATCATGCGGTTGTTCATAATACTAAACATAAACCCCTACTTCATATAACTTATGCACAAATCTAGCTTAGGAAGCAAGAAATCTATGAACTATTACTGTGATCAAGAAATAAATAAATAAATAAAGCAGTTTATTATAAATCATTTTAAATAATTCCTAGATTTATCCTATTATAAGTAAATAGTTTTATTGGAATCATTTTAAAAAATCCTAGAACATTAAGCTGACATGAAATAAAATCACAAACACTGCAATTTATGAAACAAGAATTGAATAGAATAAAGAAATTAGGACAAAAGTATTTTTAAAACAATTATTTAATAACTAATTGATTAATTAACAATAAACAAAAAATGATATGATAGTATGAAATTTTAAACATTTATTTTATCAAAAAAATGTTTTCATAAAAATTATAATAACTCGGTTGGTTTCTATTCATAAATTAACTTTTAATTAATCAAATTATTTCTTTAAAATAATTAAGGGTTGGAAAAACACCATTTTAAAAATCAAAGATAACAATCTTTGATTTAGCATAATTAGCCTTTGATTAAGTTTTAGGAGGGAAAATAAATGAAAAGAAAAAAATATGATTAAAAAAATTAAATTTTCTAAAAACTATTTCATAATTTTGAAGAAAAAATTGACTGGATTAAAAAAAATGTTGCACAATTTGAAAGCATTAATTTAATCAAAATATTTAAAATTATCAGTTCTTATAAAAAATATATATTTTTTTACTATTAATAAAAGTACAGTATGCACATTCCAACAAAAAATACCTTCAACCATGGGTTTTTTTATGGAGTCCTTCCCAATTATAATTTCCAGTATTTTTCAGTTGAGTGTGCTTCTGAAGGCTTCTACATATGAACATAACTAATTTATCCTTTTCCTGGTATGCAATATTTCCAGGTTAAAAAAAAGCAAATTTTATTCATTTTTTCCACTAAAATTTTTAGAAAGCACTAACACACACAGAGACTCATATTCTTAGGTGAAGACTAGGTTGCAGGTTATTTCAGGGGATTAACTTCTTTACATTTTTATTTTAGTGAAGGCAGCTTAATGGAGAAAAATGTTTAGCTTTTACCTGAATTTAGCACATGCTTTTCATTGTAGAAACCATTTTTATAATTAAACTCATAATATGCTAGTCTTTGCAAAAGGTTTGTTAAGATTTCTGCTGTACTATATAACAGCTTGGGAAAGATTTTTTTCTTCTTTATCAACTGAATTAAGACTTGACTGCTAATTTTTCAATAGTTAAGTTAGGAATATATCTACTTCTTACCAGCCACTTGTGTCTTCTGTCTTATTTATACTCCCTTTTTAACAATCTTGCCTACAAACCAATTACACTCTCTCTTCAATTAGATATTTTTTCATAAATAAAATTGTTCAGCTATTGTGTCCTTAATCATATACATTAAAAAACAAGTTAAGAACTTAAATTAATATCATTAAAATTCTTGACATTGCTTTTCTAATTAAAAAAAATTTATTGCAAAAGAAAATCAATTAATTGCACTGATTTGATTTTTTGATAGAAGAGAGATAAAGGGAAAAGAAAACAATGAACTAATTAAAAACAAAATTTCCCATAAACATTAACATCTTATTTTTTTCTTTTTAAAAATACTATTAAAAATAAAACTTTCTCTTTTAAGGTTATAATTAATATCTATTAAATAGTTTACAAAAAAGGAAATTATTTTTTCTTTTAGTACATTTTTATAATTTAAATTAAAACTACTAATTAATTATAATTACTTGTTTACATTATTTTATAATTTTCTCTTCCTTCTATAATCATTTATAAATCATTAAAATATTTACATATTAAAATCATATCTAACAAATTTAATGTTTGTGAACTCTCATACTATCATTTTGGGACTTCAAATATTTTGTTAACTGAAGACCCATTATTATTATAAAAAATATGTTTTGAATCTCTTCTATTTTACAAGAATTTTCCATCAATTTTTGACATGCATTCTGAAATAAATATGAAGGCAAAAATAGACAGGTATTGTGAGCAATAAGGTTGAAAGAAAGAGAGACAGATTAGGGGTAATAATAGTAATAGTTTTAGGCAAGGTAAAATAGGGTTGCATGGAAAACAAGGTGATTGATATTAAGGTTATTTTATGAGATATTTTTAAAAATTCATATTTGTATTTCCTATGATAAAAAATAAAATAATTTAACAGTTTTTCTTGAAATGTAAAAGTTCTATTATTAAAACACCTAAGCTGACAAGAGGAAGAGTGGAAAAATGGAAGAATATAATCTGAAAAAAAAGATTGACAACCAATTGAAGGAACCCAAAGAATAGAGGATGCTTCCATGTTAGCCCAAGTATTAGAAATGTTTAAAAAAGATGATAAAAAGTGAGATCAAAAAAGAGAAGATAATAAAAAGAGAGACCAACAAAGAGAAGATAATAAAAAAGAAACCAACAAAGAGAAGATAATAAACCAAGAAAAGAGGATAATAAAAAGAATCAACAAAGAGAAGCAGAAAGTAGAAAAGTAACAGAAGTTGTTTAAGAAAATAGCCAAGTCTTAATCCAGCTGCTGAAAAAGATAGTAAGTGAATAAATATTTCCTAACTTAGCTGTTGAAGAGAAAGCAATTAAGTCTTAATCCAGTTGATAAGGAAGAAAGAAGCAGTTTTTCCAAGTTGTTTATATAATGCAGCAGGAATTTTATCAAACTATTGCATAGAATAGCAGAAGTTTTAATCAAGTGTTTAGCATACTATGAGTTTAGACAAAAATAATCTCTACAATAAAATCCATGTGCTAAATTTAGCTAAAAGCTAGACATCATCTCCCATGTAACCTGCCTTCAGTGGAATAAAAATATAGAAGTTACCCCCTAAACTAATCTGCAACCTACTGCAATCAGGAGCATGAGTCTCTGTCTGTGTTAGTCCCATCTGGGAAATTTATTAAAAGAAAATGGATAAATTTTGCTGTTGTTAACCTGGAAATGAAATACTGCATATCAGAAAACAGACAAATTAATCATGTACATACTAGAAGCCTTCAAAAAGATTGGAAGGGCTCTGAAGAAAAAAAATAAAATCACAATTGAAGTATTTTTGTGTGTGTGTGCACTTTTTTTAATATATAAAAGTAATATTTTTTTTTTTGTAAGAATTTATAATTTTAAATATTTTAATTGTGAAACATTTTTTTTAAATATAAAATTTTTTTAGTGAAACATTTTTCTCTCCTTAAACTTAACAAAAAACTAATTAAGCTAAATCAAAAATAACAACCTATGATTTGAAAATATTTTTCCAAATCTTACTTATTTTAAAGAAATAATTAATTAAAAGTTGATATATAAATAGAAATCAACAGATTGATTATAATTTTTATGAAAATATTTTTTTTGATGAAATGAATGTTTAAAATTTCATATTATCTTGTCATTTTTTTTTGTTTATTGCTAATCAACTAGTTATTAAATAATTGTTTTAAAATATATTTTTAGTCATAATTTTTTTTAATCAATTCCTGTTTCATAAATTTCAATGTGTGTGACTTTAATTCATGACAGCTTAGTGTTCCAGGATTTTTTTAATGATTCCCCCAAAAATATTTACTTATAATAGGGTAAACCTAGCAACTATTTGAAATGATTTATAATAAGCTACTTTATTTATTTGTCTTTTTCACAGTAATAGTTTATAGAGCTTCCTGAACTAGATTTGTGCATAAAAGTTTTGGAATAGGGATTTATGTTTAGTATTATAGACATTGAGATGATGATGATCCTGGTTGGCACAAAAGGTACATCCTTTAAAGTTTATGCACTACATTTTATTTTATTTCTTTAGAAATGATACTAAATGGCCAGAGCATTGATGATGGTTAGGATGTTTTAGGATCTCACATTATTTAACTTATTGCTGTATTTTGTTGGAGTACCACATAAGAATATGCTTTCAGATAATTATTGTTTGGTATTACTCCCTAGATTTGGCTGTCATTTAAATAATTAATCTGGTCTATAGTGGGCCACTTTCAAATACAGTTACAAAATTGATTTCGTTAATTTTTATTGTTGATCATTCATGATTATGAATAATTATTACTTTTATATAATGGTGGTGAACTTATAATTAGTCCTGTTCTGATCTCTCATATTTTTTCTTTTTATATTAATTTTATATTATAATGGTCGGGGAATATAAACACTTAATCTATCTGCCATATAGGGTGCCACCAGGCCATTTGAACCTGAAAAATTTATATAGTACACAGATACTTCTTTGTATGATTCCATTTTTATTTTATTGACTGTTATGCTAAACTCAAGAAGTAGCTGTGATTTATAATCTAACTTTTAAAGATACATTTTTAATAAAGAAAAAAAAATCAAATAAGCCACTGCTAGTAATTATCACCCAAACATTTATTACACACATATAATCTTGAGGAATAAATTAATATTGCTTTAATTTGTTATTATTATTATTATTTTAAACTTATTTTGATATTTTAATAAATTTGCACAGATGGATGTTTTATACAATTTAATATTTGATAAACGTAAATACTCTGCGTAGATTATGCATTTATATACTCGATTGGTATTAACTCCAGGCTACATGTTTGTGTCCAACCCAATGCCAGCTATACCAATGTGATCAATGCAAAATGAGGATATTAGCATACAAAAAACCATGCTGATAGGAATGTGCATCTGCAGCATGATATTAAAAAAAAAGGAATGGCTCTCGTCCAGTATAGGAATGTGCGTCTGGTGAGGTAATCATTTGGAAAAATATATAAAGGATGCTCTATAATGGGGATTGCAGTCTTGGCCATCTTACTATCATCACCCAGAGGAAAAGAGATCACTGGCACATCGAACACATGTGTCCATTGGCAACACGATAACTACACTTTTGGTCATGTGTTCAATTGGGTATAGTGCCTGATGCTAACATGATACAAGGGGATGAGAATCCAATGCACCTCCCCACATCACATTGACATAAAACACCCATACATCCATTCACCAGCACCTTCAAATACAAGACAAATAGTCTGAAATTAACCTACTTAAACTAACATAATCCTACGAATCTATGCAGCCATTTATGCCTAACTTTAAATTTAATAATTTAATTAACAAACAAAAAATAAAAAGAAAAAAAATGGAAATGATTAAAGCAACATAAAAAAAATTAATAACAAATTCAGAATTCTTTTGATAATCAGATAAGAGTTCATTTAGAAGTTACTATTAGGTTACTAATTGAAAGTTTGTTTAAAATATCTAAAAGTTCACATTGAATATCAGTTTATACTTCCCGTGATAAGGCTTTATGAATCCCGCAGATTTATGGAAGTTCATCCTGGTGGTCACATTTTGCATATTGTTCTTGGAAACAAAGACACTACTTTCTATTCATTCTGTCCAGAACCATCATCAGGAGGCTGCCTCAGCTGATGTATACAAAGGAAACAATCTATTGCAAGACTTCTACATCATGGAGTCTGCAATACAGTTGGCTGTCATACATAGATTAATAATCAGATTAATTACTAAATTCCATTATTCCATCTTTTATCATTTCTAGCCTCTCTTATCATAAATTCTACAGGTTGATCGACATGATGTCATAATCTTATTATTCCTGATGTTTTTCTTTCTGGTATTGTTGCTGCTTGTATTGGTCAATCTGCTTCAGAGTAGGAAAGACAATCTTTAATTTTTATCTCTTATCTGATCTTACAATCATTTAAGTGCCTTAAGAGCTAGTTTGCTTTAGATACAATTATATATTTCAATCATTTCCATTCACTAAAGATTTAAACATGATTTTTAAATAGAAATTAATCAACATTTTTCTATTTTTTTTTTATATCAATTAATCTGCAGATCTTTATTTTTTTCTACATTAACTTACTTTTAAATACTTTTTTTTTTTTAAGTTTTCCATCTGTGCGATAATATATATGTTAAATAAGCATTTTAATTTTCCATTTACCATTTACATTTTTAAAAAAAAAATCATTTTTACTTATGATTATTTCCTATTTATTTTAATTTTAAAATAATTTAATCGTGTATGTATACCCTTACAATATATTTGGGGGTGATGATGGTTTCCCATCTCTTCATAATTCAACCTTAATGCAATGGCCACCTAATTGTGGAACATTGTAACCTCAGAATCTTTTTTATTAATTCCTATTTTCCATACAATCACAATATATTTATTGTACCAATATCCTATAGTACATAACATAAATAATTTTGTTAAAAAATTATTAAAATGAATTATCAATCAGTTTGAAAAGTCAAAATAAATTTAGAAAGGTTTAAAGAATTTTCATTTTTAAAAGGGCAAAGGAAATCTCCAAAAGTCTAAAGAGTTTTTTTTTATTATTATTAATTAAATAAAACGCAGAAGGTAAAAGTCTAAAGAGTTCTTTTTATTATTGTTGTTAGTTTAAAGAAAATATTATTCATAAACGTTATAAATGATTGATTAGAAAAAAAAGAAGTTAAAGATGATAGTTTAAAAATATAAAATATTTATAAAGTTAAAAGCACTCTTTCTCTCTCATTCAAATTAAAGAAGAAAAAGAGTATGTGCGTGCTAAAATAATATTGAAAAAGCACATGAAAATAAATATTAAAACAAATAAATTCAGCAATAACTACTGATTGAAAACAATGCATTTGCAATGCTATTTAATTAAGAAAGAATCTATAAACAACAATGTAATTACACTCTTATCAATTGAAATCGAAAGCAGTGGATAATGGATTTTGCTGGTGGCTACGAAAACAGACTACAAAAAATTACAACGGGTTGTTACATAAATAGACCTAAATTTTCACACAGAGTCAGTTTCACTTCAGTTTTAGTTTTGATCAGTCACTCTATGAGTTCAATTCATCAATCAGTCATGCAGTGTTAATAGCTTCATCGGAACATACGATGAAACTTCAAACCTTGTCCAAATACCAGTACTCTGCATGAGATGAAGTAACAGCTGCCCAATAAGTGAGAGCTGTTCGAGTATCTACTGTCTTAATAATAATAGTGCCACAAAATAAATAACCATCCTCAATCTTGATAAAAGAAGTAAACAGGATTGTCAATCAACAGAAATCCTTCACAGAAGCATAAATCCAGCCGGCTGGTAATAAAACAAGTTAGAAACACACTGGAAAAATGGGAAGCAAACAACCAAAATCTCCATGCTCCAAAAATCTAGGTATTTAATAACTTTTTTATTTCCATTTATAAATTCCAAGTAGTCATTGCCATCCATAAAGCCTCCAGAGTCAGTAGTAAAGGAACTCTATCACCACATAAAGGACTATTGATGTGCATGTTGGTTTGAATCCATTATATTTAATATTTATCATACTATTTAATACTTTGTCATTTAATGTAGTTAGATTAAATTTTCATGTGTATTTAAAATGTGTGTGCATAGTCATATATAAATATCTTAATGTTTATGTTAATTAAAAATATCTAAAAGTAATTCAAAACTTTAATAATTAGTGTTTAATTAAAATGAATTGCCTGTTAAACTTAATATCTGTCAGTCGATTCTTTATCATTAATCAAGTAAAATTTTACCACTAGTTAAATTTAGTAAAGTGTTATTCTAGTGTCAATTGAGCTAGTCATGGGATATATCTTAGGTCCTGAATTAGTTTGCCATCATTCAAAGCATGTTAATTCACCCTTTGGGGTAGTTAACTGGCACCCGGAATATTTCTTCCAAAACAAAAGAGAGCTTTGAATGATTAGTGTTAAAGTTAGCAGCCAGAGAAGAAGTTATGTCCTGGAAACGTAACGCTAGTTATATATTTTATAACTATCTTTGGACATACATACTCTCTGAGTATGTTCTTCTCTGCCTATGAGGCTAATATGAATTTCAGCGATAACACATCCGGTACAATATAGATATTGTAAGGGTAGCTTACAATCCATTTCAAACTCACCCTTATATGTCCATAATAGTAGATTAAACCTATAAAAAAGACAAGCTGGAATTATAGGCTAAATACCTGATATTTAATTTTATGTGCAAACATATAAATGCACACATGCTTGAAGTTTTCTAATAAACACCAAACCAATATAATGTTGAAATAAAATAAATACTCTTTTTTAATAAAAAAAAAAACTTAATTTTAGAAACCTCTTATATATATATATATATATATATGCATACCAATTATGACTTGTTTGTATAATATATATATATATATATATATATATGCATACCAATTATGACTTGTTTGTTAATATGTAGATGTCATGATACCAGACAGTAATTTAGTTGAGTTGGTGATGACCTGAGGTCAAGTCAGTATCCAAGCAAACAAGTGTTGGAAAATGAGAGAATTTTACTATGTAAATTTATTACATAATCTTGTTATATAACATCAACAACCAATAATTCACACAACAATGGCCATTTACAGTGATACCAAAGGAAGTTGAAAATGCGAGCTTGCTAAACAACGGAAACATGGTTGAGTATAAAATTAAACCCAAGTCACTTCCATTCTCTTTCACAATTTATCAAGTGTTATAACAACAGCAAACAGGAAATAGCTTAATTTTGAACATTAATAAAATGGATGATGTGTTGGAAGATATTATCTATTCTGCATAGGATTTTGAAGCACTGAAAAGTGAAACAGATTGTTATCAATCTTTGAAATTATAAAAATCAGTAAATTTTGGCAATGTAATCAAAGGATTAAATTAATTCTATAGTGACAATTGAAGACAGAAAACTGTGCAATCAAAAAAAAGGAAAGGTTATATAGCAGCACATATTAATAAGCAATGATATAAAACTTTCCTTCATGTAAAGTCACTCAATACCAATCATAAGCTGAAGAAAATTTAAATCTTTTTTTAATTAACAATGTGTATTGGCTAGACAAACATGCCATAGGGCCAGGGTGCTGTCTTAAGTACCAGAGAGTGTGATGGTATAACTCATTTGTATAAATAATGCCTAGAAAAACACCCAATCTGAAGTGTCTGGATGGATCTCAAAAGGAGAATGACATCAGAAATGGAAATGATTTTGTCTGAGCATTACTAGAGAATCTGGAGAATGATGGAGGAGCCATTAGAACAGACTATCCATAAAGCCATTGTTGTTTAAACTATAAATTTTAATTAGGAAGATTGTTCAAATCAAAATTATCATAATGTATTTTTTTTTGTTTTACTTTTGTAGAATTATGTTATTATTCCAACACTTGGAAATTTCAGTGTGGTTACAATCAGAAAAGTTCATTCCATAAGAAGCAATGCCGTGCAGGGGTGAAGGTTTATTAAGCTAGAAAATATTTTTTGTTTTGTTTGTAAATAAAATTTAGGTTGATTCCCTCTGTAGTGACTTGACTTTCAATCATTATTAATATTATATATATTTTGGTGTTAAGAATTTTTGATGCTGTTCCATATTAATTTGTAATCACTAGGACAGGACAGAATTTACGTTACTTCTTTATTTGTTTATATTTAACCAACAATTATTACATTTAGTTATTTGGTGTGAATGACTAATGCTCTTGGGTAAATGTCTCTTTTCTATCAACAATAGGAACTTGTATATAGAAGGGGTCCCAAAGAAGATCTCCAGCAGAAATTGGATCATGGAGTTATTGGACATATTGTGATATAATTTTGCAAATAGTTATTTAGTTTCACGATCATCATCATGATAATGAAATAATATTTATTTTATTCTATTTTATTTATTTTTTGCCTTTAGTTAATCATTGACTTTGTATATAGGGAGTCTCTTAATGCATATCTACCGTGGGGCATGGGTTGGTAAAATGAATAATTTAGTTAATGAAATGGTAGAGATGCATATGAGACACATATAAGCACATCATTTGCCATGAGACTAGAAGTTGCCAAAGTTTTCTATCTGTGCACCATTTCCCATAATGTAATTTGAAAGGGGTGATGTATGATCATTGTTTAGTTACTTCATTGTGTCAGTCTTAGCACCCTAGCAAGAAGACCTTAGGTCTGACCATAGTTAGATGCATTCCCCCTCTTCTGGTGAAAAACTCGGACCATTATAATTATAAATATATATATTTTTTAATTACAAATTGAGGGTTTAAAAAGGGAATATCTAAATTAAACTTTGAATATAAAGTTCACAGCCTAAACTTTGTATGAAATGAACTTTTGACATTTTTCATCCTCTAATCATGGCACAATAATACAGAAATCCTTCTTTCAAATGCTCTAATTTATAATTTTTAATTTTCATCTTTCATGATACCCAATTTATTAATAAAGAGCCATTGATTTTAGAGGTGATATGAAATGCCTATAGGCCAATTGGAAGGAAAAGCAAAGTTCTGAAATGTTCTTTTAGGCAAGAATTTGTAATATAATTCTATCCATATTAGGCTTTATATTAAAGAATGTTAAGAAAAACTTGTGTATATAATTAACAATTTTTCAGTATAATATATATATTATACCGGACAAAAGCTTTAGACTCGTATAAACTGACCGCCAGGGCGCCACTAGTCCGAAATTTGGAACTAGACATTTATTTTTAAGGGGTTACAGGATATGCGAATCGAATGCGCCGGACTAGCTCAATCAAGCAAATGAGATCTATGTTTTGTTCAGTGAGTTGGAAAGGTAGCAACAGAAATCAAAATCAACTAAGTAAATGAATAAATAAATAATTTTATTAAAAGTATGATTAAATAAACATAAATCTAAATAATAATCTTTAAAGCACATTTAAAATATGTACTACACGTACTTTCGTCAAAATTGAACTAAAATATTTATATGGCTTTGAGAGCGATTTTCTGTGTGTGAAAGAGTGCAAAATACTGGCAGTAGCAGAAGTATTAGTAAGTATACAGTGATCTCACGTCAGACAAGGGAGGTTAGCTTTCTGCTTATAACCCATAGTTAGGAAAAGAGATTTATGTCGAAACAGAAGAAATGCGAAGGTAGCTTCCAAAACATTAATAATAATAAAAAGAGTGTTGAAAGTTATTACTTTCAATCGATTGACCTCCCTCTGAGTGAGACAGGCTAGGAGCTCACGATCTACCTATAGAAAGGGTTAAAACGATCGTACGTGCCCCTAATAAACGAATTGGAAGCTTTAAGAAATAAAACTAAAGACTATTATATTTTGTAATCGTCTATTACTAATAATTAAGGTCGCGACGTAAGTACGGCTAATAAAAATGGGTCACAAGCCAAAAGCCAATTAAATTAGTCTGTAATATCCAGACTGCGCTCTGTAACAACAAGGAATGTGAGATTAAAATAAGCTACTATCTTACTTACTAAGACTTAAATAGGACGGACAGTAATAGATTTGAAATTAGCACTCATTAAAAGAAAAAAAAATTATCAAGCACACAGAAAACAAATTACATAATATACAACTTGAAAAAAACCCATTTATATTTAAAAAGGGAACAAATCTAAGATAACATTATTTAAATTGCAAAAATGTAAGATACCTTAACAATTTATTTCAATGCTAGTGCACTAGACTTCTTAGGTTAGTCCGTTGCTCTGGATTCACTGACGGTAGGCTTGGGCGAGTTGGTTAGTGGTTTCTTTGGAGCCGGTTCTTATGGCATTGTAGGCTGTTAATGTAGACACAGGACATCCGAACCTGTCCTGGCGAGAAGCTTAGCACATCATGGTAAAGAAAATTTTCTTGCTGTAGGTTTAATGTTCATTCTAGGTAGAATAATTACTGGATCAACTTTCAGAGTATGCAGGAATCATTCTTTCCAAGTATTTTGGCAGGAATCGTGCAATTCTCCTGTCAGAGTTGGTGTCTGTCTCTTTGTGCTGGTGCAAGTATACTAGCTGATGCAAGTATGAAAGCTAGTCAAAGATAATCCAATGGCCTGATTCAGCCTGCTATATCTGAATCATATCTCTTAAACCAATTACCAAACTTTTTCTTTTTAATTAAAATTTAAAAATTCTCGATCTAGATAACAATAGTTATCTAATTAACGAAATAAATTGCCCTTTACAGATCTAGGAATTAACTAATGAAAAATTCTTTTCTTTTTGTTTTCTTTCTTTTTAATTAGCCTTATCAATCTAAATCCCCAAATCTGAAAAGCAATCTATTTGTACACTTTACTTTTACATAAATTTAACAAAAAAAAAAAATGTTAGTTTTCTTTTTTTTTTTTTTCAAAATTGAAATTAAAAAACAAATATAATTGTGGTATTAAAATATAATTCCCATGCATATATATATATATTTGTACAAGCATTTAAAAAAAACTTTTAATCAAGTTTTACAAACGAAACCTTATATAAAAATTTATTTTATTTTCTTCACCTCTATATAAAACTATAATTTTTGTAATGGTGTCTTAAACATCCATTACAAAATATTATATATATATATATATATATATATATATATATATATATATATATATATATATATGACATTGTTAGTAGAACAATTTTGTAAAAAATAATATATTTTAATAAGATATTCCTTTTTCAAATTAAAGATAATATTTTTATAGGGAATAAAAGTGTCGGTAATTAAATAGTTTCTTGTTGCAATAAAAAATGCTATACAATCTAATCTTACCTGCTTAAATATATTAAAAAGAACATTAAGAATGACAATTTTCTAATGTTATTTAAAACAATTTTGTATTAAGAAATAAACATATATATATATAAAATTGGCTGCAGAAAGGAGTTTGCTATTAACTGAAAGGAGACCCTTTGATTCCTCTTGGAGGCCTTAAAGGAACCGAGCAGGGCAAATTCCTAATGTCCACTCCATACGTTCTTGTCGTTGCAGCTGTTATTACTATATGTTTATTCATATAGTATATGAACATGGATGGGCTGCTCACCAACACGCATTAGCCAGTGTGGTGAGTTTATTGGCTTTTTACCTCTGAGTTTAAGATCAAGAAACACCATGGTCTTTCTTCTCAGTGCCTGATAAGGCAGAATGAATGTTTGTGTAAATGATAAAGATTTTTCCCAATTATACAATTATGACAGACAAAAATAAAGCATGGAGAAGTATTTTGTGGATTAAAATGGGAAACTAAAGGAGTGAAAGTAAATGGAGATTATTTAAGTCATTTAGATTTCGCAAATGATGTAGTTGTTTTTGCAAATAATGCTTCCGAGCTGCAGGAAATGTTGCAGGAGTTATCAGATGAAAGTAGGAAAGTAGGACTAAAGATAAATGTTAAAAAGACTAAAGTAATGTTTAATCGATATGCTCCAAATATGAAAATAAAGATTGATTATGATGAATTAGAAGAAGTTAAGAGTTACAAATACCTTGGTCAGATTATTAATACAGATGGAAACATAATAGAGGAAATTAATCATAGAATTAAACTTGGTTGGAGTGCTTTTGGTAGAAATAACTTGATATTAAAAGGAAATATGCCTATGTGTTTGAAAAGAAAGGTTTTTAACAAATGTGTTTTACCAGTTCTTACTTATGGATCTGAGACTTGGACACTTAATAGAAGATCAATACAGAGACTTCAGACCACTCAAAGAAGTATGGAGAGATGTATGTTGGGAGTAACAAGAAGAGATCGAAAACGCAATGTATGGGTAAGAGAACAAACAGGTGTTACTGACCTCATTGAAAAAATTAAAAGATTGAAGTGGAGTTGGGCTGGACATATTGCTAGAAGAGATGATAATAGATGGACAATTGAAATTTTAAACTGGATTCCAAGAGATTGTAAAAGACCCAGAAGGAGACCACATGTAAGATGGATGGATGAAATAAGAAAATGTGTAGGGGTGATGTGGAGAAGAGAAGCTAAAGATCGGAGAAGATGGATTAAACTTGGAGAGACCTTCATCCTGCAGTGGATTGATAATGATGATGATGATGATGATATAAAATTACCCCAAATACAAAATTCAACAAGAGCAGCATAAAAATAATATTAAAACACAACCAAAGGTTTCACTGCTACAAGCAGACTTCTCAAGTGTAAAGAACTACAAAAACTATACAAAATATATATTAACTATTACCCACAAATCCATTCACTTCCCATCCACCCTTAATATTAAAAGAACTTTTAAATAAATTAATTGCTTCAGAATAATAAATTTTCAATAATAAAGATTCTTTATTTCTTCTTTTGATTTCATTTCTCTCAAAGAAGACAACCTTAGCTTCATCAAAATTAATAGTGTGGCCTGTATCTTTTTCATGGACATACAAAGCACAACTAAGATATCTATTTTTAACTCTACTTTTATGAACCTTTATCCTTTCATTTAAACTCAAAAATACTCTGACTTATGTAGACCTTCCTACAAAATAAACAAGGAATAAAATATACTATGCCAGGAATAGTCTTTCTATCAAAAATTTCTTTTGTATTATTTAATAAATTATTCAATGTAACACCCCTTTTTCAAGCAATTTTCTTATTTCCAAACAATTTACTATTTCTACATACAATTTTATAAGAAGACAATTTAAATGGAAAAGAAATAAAATCATATTTTTCTTTATCTTTTACATCCTTACAAATATTACTATTAAATAAAATACTTTTAATAAATTTATCAGAGTAACCAACCCTCAGGTAATCTTTATAAAATTGACATTTCTGAAACAAAGCTATCCTACTAGAATTATTTAATCTCTTATTTCTATGACAATAATTCCTTAAAGCAGCTACTGGTTACTCTGATAAATTTATTAAAAGTATTTTATTTAATAGTAATATTTGTAAGGATGTAAAAGATAATGAAAAATATGATTTTATTTCTTTTCCATTTAAATCGTCTTCTTATAAAATTGTATGTAGAAATAGTAAATTGTTTGGAAATAAGAAAATTGCTTGGAAAAGGGGTGTTACATTGAATAATTTATTAAATAATACAAAAGAAATTTTTGATAGAAAGACTATTCCTGGTGTAGTATATTTTATTCCTTGTTTATTTTGTAGAAAGGTCTACATAGGTCAGAGTAGTTTGAGTTTAAATGAATGGATAAAGGTTCATAAAAGTAGAGTTAAAAATAGATATCTTAGTTCTGCTTTGTATGTCCATGAAAAAGATACAGGCCACTATTAATTTTGATGAAGCTAAGGTTGTCTTCTTTGAGAGAAATGAAATCAAAAGAAGAATTAAAGAATCTTTATTATTGAAAATTTATTATTCTGAAGCAATTAACTTATTTAAAAGTTCTTTTAATATTAAGGGTGGATGGGAAGTGAATGGATTTGTGGGTAATAGTTAATATTATATATATTGTATAGTTTTTGTAGTTCTTTACACTTGAGAAGTCTGCTTGTAGCAGTGAAACCTTTGGTTGTGTTTTAATATTATTTTTATGCTGGTCTAGTTGAATTTTGGATTTTGGATAATTTTAATTATATATTGACTAGTTGAGCTTTAGTATATTGTTATAGTTTGAATCTCTAAGTACAATGGTTATATACATATAACAAATATTTTTTCCATCTGTCTACAAAGTAAAAGGAAAAAAAAAAACATATTTCTTCTCAATTCAATATTTTATTTGGATTAGATTTTTATTTTAATATCCATTGAAGAAAGAATAGACAAATTAATGAATATTTAAATTTATAGTAATTGCGAACTAAAATGTCTAAAATATATATTTTAATATTTTTTTTTGTAAGATTGTGTTTTTGTGAATAGATATGCATTCTTAATTCCTCACATAAGAGATTTATATAAGAATTCACTATGATTATTATCAATTTGCACTTATTATGAAAATCAATTATATGGTGGACTTATATTTGAGTGATGGCAACTTTCATTGCATTAACAATACAACACTGAAGTTTTATTTATTATATATTAAAAATAAATGGAAAATATAACATTACATTAGCTAAAATTTGAATTACTTAACTAATTTTAAATATATTAATTTCTTAAGTGCAAGCAGATGATATAATAATAACGTGAAAGGCTGAAACCTTTGACAGATGTACCTTAAAAATGTTTAAATAACAGCCAATCAGATATAATAATGATCACACAGAAAACTCTAAATTCAAAACACAAGGCAAAGAATTTACGAGAAAAAAATAAACTCACCTTCTTCTCTACTTAAATTTATATATAAAAAGTCAGACTCAAGCATTTTGAACTGAGAGCATGAAGCTTTAAACACCTTCACATTTAATTCACTAAATATTATATATAAATAAACAATGTGAAATCTTTTGATTTACTACATAGTAATTTTCAAATCTAATGAAATGGTCATAACAAATGTAAATATATTAATTTCTTAAGTGCAAGCAGATGATATAATAATAATAATGTGAAAGGCCGAAATCTTTGAAAGATATGCCTTATAAATGTTTAAATAACAGCCAATCAGATATAATAATGGCTGCACAGGAAACTCTAAATTCAAAACACAAAGCACACACACACAGCATTTCACATTATTATTATATCATCTGCTTGCACTTAGAAAATTAATATATTTACATTTGTTATATCATTTCATTAGATTTGAAAATTATTATGTAGTAAATCAAAAGATTTCACGTTGTTTATTTATACATAATATTTAGTAAATTAAATGTGAAGGTGTTTAAAGCTTCACGCTCTTAATTCAAAATGCTTAAGTCTGACTTATTTATATATAAATTTAAGTAGAGAAGGTGGGTCCATCTTTTTCTCGTAAATTCTTTGCCTTGTGTTTTGAATTTAGTTTCCTGAGTAGTCATTATTATATCTGATTAGCTGTTATTTAAGCATTTTTAAGGCACATCTGTCAAAGGTTTCAGCTTTTCATGTTATTATTAACTTAATTTTAATAACTTTGTAATCCTTCCATTCCTCTTCTGTGTATTAAATGGAAGGATAAGGTAGCTATACATGAAGGGTCAGAGTGACTAAAAGTCAATGTGGGAATGACAATTATATTGGCATCAACAAGGGATTTGGATGCTCCATCATTAGATTTTCTATGGTGTGGATGGTTGAAGAGTCAGAGGGTAGAGTAGTTTGAAGTCCATTCAAGTTTGAAGATTTGCTATCTTAATATAAACTGAGCACTGATTATATGTGTGTGGCAGATGATGATCTGGACTAACTGATCAATGCTGGTTCAGCATGAAATATGTATATTAGAGTCTTTTTCGCATGTGTATTCATGTGTGATGGTTATATAAGATAGAGTGGATTGTTGAAGGGAGATTGAAAGTCTGTGTTCAAATCCCCTAATAATAATAATAATAAAATTGCAAAATTATTTAAAGTTAATATGTCCTTTATAAATAATATAAAAAGTTTTATCATTAAGTAATTTAAAAAACTTTAGTCACACAATAAAGTACACCAAAAATAAATTTCAAAATGTATATCATATTAGTTAAACAAAGGAAGTGAATGGCTCTCCCCCAGGCTATGACTTAAAAGCACTCTAAATGTTGAACAAAGAATCAAGAATAGAATGGATCCACCTATTCTTCATAGTTCTGATGTTTATAAACATATCTTTGTCAACATATATATTGAGTTATGTTTAATTTAAAATTGTAAATTAGTTAAGAATTTTTTTTCACTTGCTTTATTTTTATTTAAACAGTTCACAGCATCTTAAGGAGAGCAATGTTTACATCGTATGACTAAATCTTTGTTTGCATCAAAAATGAAATGTTTTACAATTGTTATTAGTAATCAGAGGGGATTTGAAGCTAAACATTCAAACTGCCTTTAGTCATTCACTCGATCTTATATAACTGATGCACACTACCACATATATGTGAAAAAGATAAATGGTCTCCAATATACGTATTTCATGCTGAACCAGCATATCAATTGGTCCAGATCATCATCTTCCACACATATTATTATATATATATAATTGAATTTACAATATATAAAGAGCATTAAAAATAAATTAGGCAATGTATATTGTATCATTTTTTTTTTTTTTATTTGCTTTACTTTAGTTTAACTAATCATCCGTTTGAATAAAATGTTTACCTCAATGGTATTTCAAACAACATATATTGGTTTTAATAAAATGTTTCAGTTTTGTCAAAAAATGCACAACTATATTATGCTTATTAATATAAAATTTAGACGTTACATTGAAATGCTTAATGATATATTTAACAAAATGTTTACGAATTATCTCTAATTCTTAATTTCAAACTACTTTTTTTAAAATAAGATGTTGGAAGATTTATAGTGTATTTTAAATCCTTGCTTAATAAATTAGGGTTGTTGTTTTTTTTTTTAATTATAAGAAATTATATTGTTGATTGTTTATTTTATGTATAAGATTTTGATAACATATTTTGCACTCATTATTTTGTGTAGTTTTTTTTTTTTAATGCAGAAATGTCTGTAGTAGTCTAATATAATTAATCCAATTTCTAAAAAAAAATCTTATAATACATGAAAGATAGAACTAAAAAAAATCTCAGATGTATGAAAAAAGTTAATAAAAATTTAGTGCTTAAAAAGTCAGATAATCCCTCTATTCGGTAAATTTTCAAAGATGACCTCTAAATTAAAATTCCTCATAAAGATGGAAAAGAAATTCTGTGATTATTAGTAGCCGTTCATAAAAAACCAAAGAAAAAAGAAAAGTAAAAAAGATTGGATTAGAAATTGTTGTATGTGTAATAAAAATATATAATTGAATGATTTTATTGTTCTGGAGGTCATAAAATAATCAAGTGTCAGAAATACTAAAACTGGAATTGATCCAAAGACTTTTCAGTAACATTCTATCACTGTCTGTGAAATTAAAGAACATTCAATAACCCTGTCACATGGCCAGGCTCTGCACTAACCCAAGAACTGAATAAAAGTAAACAAAAAAAAAAAAAAAGAGAGAAATTTAAGATATTTAACTACTGAACCATTTATTGACAAATGTAGTTGTTCTCTTCTAAAAAAACAATTCAGGTGCGAAGCCTGTCTATGCATGCTATAATACTATTTACTTTATAAAAATGGCTGTGATAAAAGAATAGGCTGTCAAGCATTGGTGGTCGAGAGGTCAGCAGTTGCTTTACAGGCAGTTTTTCCGGGATAGCGGGTTCGCTTCCCGGCTGATGCTATGACACATGGGTAAAAGAATAGGCTAATAGTAATTTTTGATGCATATTAAATGTGCATTATTTATTTAGAAATTTTTAAATCTTAACTTTGTTTACTTTGTATCGTCATTAGGAAAATCTTATCTAGCCCAAATCATTTTTAATAAATAAATAATTTTTAATTTAACTAATAGTACATTAAGTAGTGGTAGTTTTTTTTTGGCAATCCTATGGCGTCTTCAAATTACAAAAGGCCCATTGTCAACATTTTTTTTTACAAAATTAATTTAATAATATAATTTTTTTATGAACTAAAAAAGCTATTAAATATGTATTGTTTTATTTTTGTTTGTTTGTTTTTTAATGCAGAACAGTAATATAAAGAATTATATTTATATTGGGACTTAGTCAATTAACTGTATTACTTTCTTACATTTGACAACAATTTGAGGATAAACTCTAATGCTGTTGATTGTTTGTTTGTTTTTAATTCTTTACATACACAATTTGTAATGTACATTGAATACATAATAATTCAACTAGCTTTTTTTAAAAATAGGCTTTTAAACATATTCTAGTTGGAAAAAAAGCATTTTAATGAATTGATTGCAGCCCATAGAAATAGTATCTACCCATGGCAATGATAAAGGTTTCATTGTTTAATAGTGATATTTTATTGTTGTTGCTATTGTTTTGTATAGTCAGCATATGAACGGTTTTCCGATCAAACTATACACTTTTATTTTTTAGCTTGTATCTAAATATCCATTTATCAATTAATATTGGATAGTTTGATGGGTTAGCTATAAGTTCATTGTCTGAAAAAATCCGAAGTTTGCTTATGATCTGAGAAATTTTTGTTAAAAAGGTATCCCTGAATCCAAATCTCATATAACACCGATCACTACTTCACAAAATCCTTCCAGACAAAATAGATATATTTTTAGTATTAGATGTCATTAAATAATCGATATATCCACATTGTAGTGTAGTCTGTGTTGCAACATGTCAGATTCTTCTAGAGGGGCATTGATATCATTCTACATCTATTCCAGCTGATAAGTAGCATTATTGGGTATTATTTGCAGGCAGGTGCGCAAAGCCAACTGAATAGTATGTATCTGCTAATTATAACTGCATATGCCACCATGTTGTTCTCTTGCATTCTTTCTCCGCCCAAACGCTTGTACATTGATGAGTCAACTATCAATCAGATAAGTAGTTTAAAAATTAATTCTTAATTTAATTTTTTATGATGTCAATAAATATATTTTTAAAATAAAGATATAATTTTTCAGATGTTTCATTCTCTATTCTTTAAATTAGGTATGACCTTGAGTTATAAATAAAACTCAAAGCCAAGTATTTAACTTGGACTAATTGTTAATAGTGTCATACTTATTAGCCATGCAATAGTGGTTTAACAAGTTGTTGGACAACTTTTTTTTCCTTTTAAGTGAATTATAGATTTAAGTGTGCAAATCATAGTGTAATCTGATTAGATGAAAATTTTGTTTGATATATTAATTATCTTATTATACTTAATATATGAAAAGCTTTAACTGAGAAAATAATGGAGAGCATGCTTTTCCCACATTAGGTTATTAATATGCACAAACATATTGTGCTGTGTAGTGATAAGTTATAAAACAAAACATTAGAAATATCTTCTTGTTTTCATTGACACCTGAATAAAATAATGTTGATTTATGTCACATAATAATAAATCTTCACTACATTTTTTAAAATTAAAATTATTTCTGTATTGATCAAGCATTTTATAATAGTTTGGTGCTGGGTTGGAAAAAGTAAGGAATTTTACTAGCAAGCTGGAAGTTTGCATCTCTTTTCATTGTTAGAATCTTTTAACAATGAAATGTAATCAAAGACAAATAATTAGTGAAAAATTGTTAATAGATTGTTTAAATAGTATGTCATTGTGCATTTTTAATAACATAACTATTTTTAAAAACATTAAATAAACAATGTGATATATAGTTTAAAATAGCTATCTACATATGTAATCTTCTGCATGTGTAAATCTGTACTTCCATTAAAAAAATATTTGACAGCATAAACTTTATATAAATTGGACAGAATAAATCAAAATATTACTTTTCAAAGTTATTTTTCATTAAAGTGATATCACAGTTGTAAAAAAGATGGATATGTTTTTTGCTTTTTTTTATTAGCAGCAAAATAAACTTGATTTATAGCAAAATGAGCATCTGTCACTTTAAATATTGTTGGAAATATGATGTTTCCTTATAATATATGTTTTACAAAAATGGATTCAATATAGAATCACTGTACATAAGATCATTAACAGAAAACATTTCAATATAATACAGCAATAATGATATTAAGCAAAAAGTTGTGGAACAATCTGTTTAAATTCAGTTGATAATTGTTCCTATAAATCATTGCTATCTTTACTACATATGACCAATAACATTTCTTATAAAAATATTTTTATTTTTTGATAAAGATTGGGAAGAGTCAATTATTTTTCTCTGCTTTTATCTGTCTATCCTCAAGTTTCAAACGTGGGCTGAGTAAATCTTGAAAATTTCTTCAGATTCCAGTTGCATTTAGATTTTTTTTTTTTAATCAAGTAGTTAGCGTTTAGTCACTTTAACCAATGATCCAAAATTGATTGATAATTGAATATATGATCATTCTTAACTATTATGGCAATATTAGGATGGAAAACTGCTCACAATATAAACAAAGTGATTATACAGAAAATGGGTTCTTAGTTTTTATGCTGAGTTTGGAAAAAGATAAGGCGGATCTAAATATAAAGGCCATAGAGTAGACAAAGATGATGTGGCAATGGGATGGAGCAGGATAGAGAAAAATATGGTAAAAACTTAGGATGGGGATGGAAAGGGAAAGTAAGGTAACTAACAGGTTTCTCTGGGCATAGTGACTGAGAGATTCCTGATTTCAATAAAGAAGTCATGATAAGTTAATATTTTTTGCATTTTTTCTTTATAGAGGAATTGTTAGAGAAGACTTTACCTATAAGGGCTACTTAGTAATATGTTTTTTTAATGTGTGTCCATATGTGTGGGTATATATAAACATTGATATATAATGGGCATTTTAAGTAATAATTTAGATAAATTGTAATCCGTATATATACACATATATATGTAATAAATTAAGTTTGATATATATATAAAGATGAAAATTCAGTGAAGTTGCGAATCTTTACATTCTTATTCATAATAAAATCTCTGGTTTGATTTAATATCATACAAAATCTTTGACTGCTAAACTAAAAGTATTCTTCTTTTAGCATAGGGGAATAAATGTAGTTCTTCATTTCTAGATTATCTGTTTCTGCTTGGATCATCAGTTTTAATTAAACTACATTCTAATTTAGTATATGGAAAAATTCGTAATTTTAATATTTATATAAATAAGTACACAGATATGAGTATAATATAAATATTTGGAATTATTTCCATGTAAATAACAAAAAATATCTTTATTTTCGATGTTGCTAGGGTATTATCAATTACTATCAGTAGTCTTATGGCTAAATATTTTTTCTCTAGTATCATGTAATAGCTTTTTTGTCTGAGTTTAAATAGAAGTAAAAGCAGGTTCTCTTTTAATTTTAACCCAAGTTAGTACTTAAGTATTAGTCTGTTGGTAAGATTTCACATATATATTAATCTGGAAATATTTATTTTGAAAAATGATGACCTATAATTTTATTTACTAGAAATAATACAAATGTCTACTAACACATTTGCATTTTTTGTGAGAAATTATCTTTCACCATCTAAATTTAGAAAGATTTTTTATTTTGAAAAATGGCCACCTATAACTTTATTTAATGAAACTGAAACAAATATGCATTTATGTTTTTTGCAAAAAATGATTTTCCAGCAAATAAACTTTTAACAATCTAAATATATTACAAGTGTTAATGAAATCAATATATATATATATATTTAACCATGTAATTTTGTCCACATACAAAATGTTGTTTTTTAGCATCACTGTTGTGGACTGTACTTTCTTATCTTAAACAACATTGTTACAAATGGCTACTCTATTTTTTTTCTACGATAAAAATTATTCTCTTTTGACAATTTTGAACAAAACACCACCATTATTTGGCCATAGAATTAGCAGCTAAACCAACATTTTGATTAATAACTTTCTCCACATCAGAGCATTATGTTATATTGATTTATAAAATTAATTCATTTCCATAAGTACTCCCCCCCCCCCCAGTTATTATAAGTATTTAAACCCAGGTTTTATTTTTTTTATAAATATGAGTATTTAATTTAAACATATCTTTTTTGGCAACCTGTAAATAATAATAATTATTCTTCTCCAGTAAGATGTATGTGCTAAATTAAATATTTTCATGGATATATTATGTACTAAAAAAGCAAAGTATAGGATTATTTCCTTGTAAATAATTGGAGATATATTTTTATCTTTAGTGTTGCTAGAAAACTATCATTTACTATCAATAGTCCTAAGGCTAAACAACTTTTTTTTGTACTCTATAATAGCTTTTTTGTCTTGATTTTAATTAGAAATAAAAGATCTTTTACTTTTAATTCAAATTGTTAAAACCATTTAAATCCAGACGTCTATTTTTATAGGTATGCACATCTAGGAGACATATCTTCTTTTGATATCAAGTTAATAATAATTTATCTTCTACAAAGAATTGCACATGCACATGTTAAATTGCCGTACTTGTTTTTAATAGATTAAAAAGTTATCAAATTTTCCAAGTGCTATTTACATGCTTTCTTCATTTGCTATGAAATAAAAAAAACTGAATCAATCTGTATGTAAAATTAAAATCATATTTTAAAAAAATTCTATTGTTTATTTACAAAAAATGTATTTTTTTTTTTATATTTGTATTATATTGTAAAATAACATTAAATAAAATGTTACGTGGTCCTCCTTAACTTTTAGGATAATCACAGTTTAAGAGAAGATATGCCTTGAATATGAGTTCGTGATTTATAAAACAAAAAATTAGTTTGTTGATTTGAAATGGTAGTTCTTAATTTTTTTTTACATCTAGAGATCACTTTTCTACTACATAGTAATTGTGAATAATCAGCTTATATATAATAATGCAGTGTCACAAACAATTGTTTTAATTCAATAAATGACTAGACCTATATCCAATAATGCGAATTAGAATTAGTTTATTAGTTGATAATGAAATCACAAAACAATAATAATTTATTATTTAAATATTGAAATATGTTATTGTGTTGTGAACTATATTTAAAATTTACAGATTTTCTTCCATTTTTATTCACTTACACTAATTTTACCCTCTTCAAAATTAGTTCCAATTTCATGTGACTCATTCTTACCAACAAATGTCCATTTCAAAAATTCAAATATTTTAATCATCTTATTCATTTTAATATTATGGGTTAAAAAATAACAATAATACAAGAAATACTATTAAAATATGTTTCAATAATACATGTAAGATGGACTATTGAGCAATCACAATAATGTACGTGATGATTGAAATTGAAATGCAGTTTTTAGGTGACATCAGTATTGATTGGGGAAGAAATAAACAATAGGAAAAGTAAATAAACACCTATTTACTAATCAATACTATATGATTAGCTCAGTTGGCTAAACATGTACAAAATAATTGTTAGTTTATTTTAACAAAGCAGTGGGAATGTAGCAGATTCTGGAACTCAGAAGTCTTTGAATCACAATTCTAATTATGTTACTTCTGGTATTCTTAACTTCTTATGAATTCCTAACAATAAATCATTAAAAAGCATCACTACCAATGTAGAGAAGATCAGAACTACTGAATCAATAATGCAGTTATGAGCTACCACTATGTCCAAGAACCACCAGTTATGCTTAGATTACCAATAGAGAAACACTAATTTGGAAAATATACTAGACCGGAAATGATTTGTATCATTTTCTTCTTACTGAAATATGATGTGCTGTTCATTTTCAATTGCATAATCTCTTCCATCATCCAACTCTCTGAAATTTTTTTGTAAGGCATCTCAAAAAACTACTTTCTCGGGATTCGTTTTGTTTAGATTGTCTTGAAAATCAGAATAGCATATGTGATATAAATTTAGTCCTAATTGTGTTCCATTGTAGAAAATATCAATCAGAGAATGCAGGAGAAGAATTTATATCTATAAAAAAAAAAATCCATATTAGTTAAATTATTAACGATATATTATAGTTTCTGATATAATGTATATTGTTACACTTTTATTGATATCATGGACACACAATAACACTGTTATGTCAAAGATTTATGTTAACTTTTAATTTAAATGTATTAATCACTATTTCTAATAAGGAATCCATCTTATACACATTCTTATATCACATCCATCAGTATTTTTTTTTTTTTTTTTAATATTCCCATAATGAATCTAGTTAATATTTTATTTCCCCTTTCTCCTAATGTATCACATACACTACATTCTAAAATCTCATCCCAATTATTTTTTATACAAACCCACTGAAAGAAATTTGCCATAAATCATCATATACAATATTATTTCATATTCATTTTACTGTAATTTTCAATTAAACAATTTAAAACTTTTATCATTCCATTTTGAATGCATTCAGCTGAATCAAAATATCTATTTAAAAAAAATTTGTTCAATTTTACTATGATTTAACTTTATTAAACACTAGCATGGCATTTTTTAAAGCACTCTACCCATTGTTTCTTTGCAATTTAGTTAATATTTCTGTTGCATTATTTATTAAAAGGGCAGCATTACTCTTTTATCCACAGTTTTTCTCATTCATATCTGTTATATATAAAGAATAGTAGTTTATTTATAATTATTTTCTGTTATTATGTCTTATTTATATATTTACCCAATGAGAATTGCGTCATCAGTCCTCCTTCTTGTTGTGCACATTTCATTTCTTTTATTAAAATCATATTTCCAATGACCCATTCTGAGATCATTTCATCTGTCATCAATAAGTATTAGCTCAATTTTCTTTTACTAAATTTAGCCGCTCCAACATGGAATCTTAGGATTCAGGACACTCAAGTGCTAAATGTACATTTTTTATGCATATAGACTTTAACAAATTTACCATTTCGCAGATCTATGCAAAATGATGAAAAATAGTTTTCCTTAGATGAAGAAAATCATAATTGTGCTTTCATTGCCACTATTAAAATTATATCATGAGCGCATTTTTGAAAGAATGTTTAATCCAAATTTGGTTGAATTTTAGCTATAGGAGTACATACAGCCTTAAAATAATTTACAGTTCTTTTCTTTACATATATATGAAAGATATATTACCTGTATATAATTAACAGTAATACTGCACCAACTTTTTAGTTATGATATTTTTTAAAAAAGCATTTTAGAAGTGGTATAACAAGATTAATATGCTAATGCAATAATTAGACATTTATTCTCATTCTTACTACTTATTAGAGATAGTGGTCATAATATAATTTTTCAAACATAAGGATCATATGACATTATAAAGATAAATCAGAGAAGTCATTGAGATTCTTAAGAAACAAGACAATATCAACAAATATGATAGTACTTGTAAATTACTCCATTTGTGTTATTTTTAATTCATCAATCAGAACATTTGTTAATTTATTTATTCAATTTTTTTCATCTGTTGTCACTTCTTCCCCCACTTTTATATTTTAAGAATTTCTAATTTTGTTTTTATTAGTTAAACTTTTAATCTTATTATGTACGTTGTTGCTTGCAGCATTTTTACATGTTTTTTTTTTTTATATAACTTGCATAACTCAGTTAATAGAATCCTACAATATTACTGTTAATTATATATGGATGAACACAGACAATATATTATAAACAAGAGGAGTCCCACTCTAATCCTATAAATAATAAGCTTAAGTAGTCAGTGATTATCCAATGATTACATTTAAATCCTCATCTCCAGACCAGTTTCTGACAACCACCTTTAATTTCTTGCGGAAATTCAAAAACTCTTTAAGATTTTGACCTCAAGCCAGAGTGTTGAATAGTAGATATGATTCCAGGTCAGTAACTATATATAATAGTAACCTCACTTCTTTTCTAAGTGTAGTTACTTGTTTTTCCTATCGAAAAATATGTATGTCAGCATATCAATTGATGCTTTAGTTTACACAATATAGTATAAACAAGAACAGGTCTCTGCTGTAGTGCAATCAATAGTAATATTTGTGTAATTAGCAATTACCAGAAATTAATGCATTTACAGCCCCATCCATCCCCAGTTCATTTTCTTGTTTTTGTTTTTACCATTGAAGATTAGGAATTTATATTAAATTTGTAATAATAATGACATTGTATGAATTGTAAATTATTTTTATATTATCATATCTATCAATTGTCATCCAGCTTCTTAGATATATAATTATCATTTTTAATCTATTTATTTTAAAGTATTAAACAAGCTTTTCTTATTACACATGTTGCATATATGAATTATTTATATTGAATTACATTATTTTGATAATAGTATTTGTAACTCATTTTTGACTAAACACATCAATTTAAAATAAAATGTATTTTTGTTTTATTTTTTAGATCAAGTTTATCCTAAGGATTAGCTTGCCTGCATAAAGGTGCAAGATGGTGATCGTAACAAGAGTAAGTAATTACAGAATTTTAACATTTTATCGTTTACTTAATTTACACATAAACTAATTTTAGCACATACAAGGTTATTAAATAAATTTGTAAGATTAGCAATACATAAATGACAAAAAAAGAATATAACTTGTAAACAGTAACCTTAAATTTATTTTCTGCATAATTATCTTCAGTAGCGATTTTTACAAATTTTTATTGAGAAATAGGACTTATGCAGAGCCATCTGGAGGATAAAATTGATCAGAAATTATTTTTTATTGTTCATTTGGCATTATTTTTATGCTAACTGCACAGATTTCCATTAACTTAATAGATCTCTAAGTTTTTTGTTAATTTCAGTTACCAAATTATATCTTCATTTTTAACAGATTATTATGCTATTTTCTTTTAATATATAAACTTTTGTTTTTGATGTTCTGTGGGAAGACAAGTTTAATGGATACCATTAGTTAAGATTTGGAGAAGAAAAATGGCCATATTCTATACATTCTAATGATGTAAAGACTTGAGTACTGAAGATTTCTGGTTTGGTGCTCAAATGTTACCTGACCTTTAGCATTTAACTGGGCATTTATTTGCCACCTCTAGATCAATAGCTAAAAATTTCTAAACTGAAGTCCATCTTGTCACTTTTAAGACTCAAACTACGTATACCTTTATGCAAAATTACATTATTTTTTAATGTGATAAAAATCAGTACATAGAAATTTATATGATATCATTGGAGTGATCTATTTTAAAATCCATTCTGTTTGGAAAACTGAATTTTAGTCTGAATTTTGTCAACTGCTGCCATCATATAGTATATATAAGAACTACATATGTTTTTTATTCTTCCAGAGCAGTGCCTTCAGACTCTTTTTAATCGCAAACTTTTTAGTACTGATTGCTCAGACATTCTACATAAGAGATTGTTTTATAAACCAGATAGAAGAGTAAGGGGAAAATAGAAAAAGATCTTTAATGGACATCAGGATTACATAAATGGTTAAAAAAAATTATAAATTATTGAGGAAAATTGTTGAACAAGCAAAGTCACATAGTATTAAGTGATTCATTATCTACCATAGTAATTCAATATTCTTTTTGACTTTTCTTATGCAATTGTAATTCAAGCTAAATGCTTTAAAAATGAGAAATAAGAAAAAGTGTAAAATGGAATTCTTATACGAAGCGAGAAATAAAATGGAATTCTTATATGCTTAATATGTTTTTGATATCTTTATAATATCATAATCATAGCACAATAGTGGCAAACTCTCCATGCAGTGCTAGCCAGTGCAAGCCTTAGCAATCAATGGATGCAAGAAGGCTTATGCATAAAATCCCTATGTAATATCTACTCATCCAATATCTCTAGACTAGTTTCTAGCTTCTGGCTTTCATGAGTAGGCACTAGATAGGGATTTTATGCACAAACCTTGCATCTATTCGTTACTAAGACTTGTACTGAGTGGTACTACTATATGGAGAATTTGCTACTGTTTTAACAGCTTGTGTAAGCATCGATAATGATGATCATGTGATGCTTTAGTCGTTTTGATTCATTATGTATATTTAATATTCATATATTTTTTGCTACAGTATTTTAAGTTGTTAAAAATTAATTAGCATTCTTTTATTATTATTATTATTATTTTGTAGTTTAATTTGATTACATGAAATAATAAAGTTAAAAAAAAAGTGGAAAATGAAAATAAATTTCAATTTGTGAAACAGGTTTGATATGATTTACCAAATTACAAAGATAAGTCTTAAAATAACTTTTGTGGTCAAGTGTTAGTTTAAATAAAAACTATAATTAAAGTTTACATTGATAAATGCATATTAACATTTAAAATGGTAATGGAAGAGGGGCAACCATTGCAATTTGTGTACTGTATGTATGATTTAAAATAGTCCTTTATAGGGAAACTGTTTGATATAATTAGTAAAAAGCACTTAAAAAAAATTGATTTGATTTTTATATTTGGGAAAATTTATGTGAATGTAGAATATGCACGTTGTCAAACTAGTAATACTGTGTCAGTATGAATGGCTTGCTGGAGAGCAAAAGATTCTGGATAGGTTTTTTTAATGAGAAATGAATAAAAAAGTATGACCATTTGAATGGCACTGTTGATTTTCAAGAACAATTCAACAAAAATCAATAACCATAGGGTGGTCAAGTTCAAGAGATTAAGTAATGTTTTGGCATCAAAGTGATAAGTACACATCAATTCAGTTTATCAAACTAATAATTTTTTTTTAATTTCTTTGTGCTGGTAATTTGTCCTATATAGTTTAATGCAGTGGCAATGTAACAGATTCTAGAGCTTAAAGTACCATGGATTATGGCTCAGCTTTGTCATTTCCAGTGCTAAACTTCATCTCAACTCCCGAAGAATAAGCCATTTGATTATTTTAGCCTTGTCTTGTTTAATAATGTTACAGTAGTTGACTCCATAGCTCAAGGCCCAGGGATTTCAGCTGTCACTTCTGGAGCTCAAATTCCCAAGCAATAAAACATTTGAATATTTTTTTACCCTATCTGATGTAGAACAGTACTGAAATAGTAGATTCCAGATCTCAAAATCAATAGATTGAATCTCATGTCAATCATTTTCAATGTCTAAATTTTCATGTAAATCAAACAACAAATTATTTGATTATTTTATTATCTAGTACTGGAAATTTATCTAAAATTTTTACTTCTTGAAATTGTCACTCTCTTTTTGCTAGCCATTCATGAATGAGTTATGCCATCGTAATTCTAGAATAAAATAAATAAATAAATTATTAGAGTCAGAATTCTGTGGAATAATCAAACAGTTGAAATGTAGTTACACAATGATACTATGGTCATTGCAGTTAGTACAAAGAGATGACTGATAAGTATGAAGCATTTATGATGGCAGGGCCCTATATTAATCTAAGTTGCTGAATTTAGTATGATTAAATATTAAGTGTAGAAAGAAAATGAAAAAAATGCAGTGCATATGATAACACTAAATCAGTAGTTGACTAGGAAATAGATGATTATAGTTAAATAGATTGTCTGGAAAAATATGTAAATTATTAAACACAGTTGTGTTTTAATATTTTTGTTAATTGTAAATATGTAAGTAGATTTATGAATAAAATATCTTTTAAAGTGAATAAAAATAATTTATATGTTTGTTAGATTTATAAATTTGCTCCATGTGTAAATTATTTATCATAATTTGTCTGATAATCTTGCTAATATAGTGTTAATCCATATACATATATTAAAATTGTCATTATTTTTTTTAATTACTTTGATAAATCAAGGGTGATTATATTTGGATTGAGCCTGTCAGGAAAGGAGAATTTGATGTGGCTATTGGAGCAAGAGTAATAACGGCTGAAGGTGGCAGGATCCAGGTGAAAGACGATGATGGAAAGGTATTGGTTTACATATTGTTGTATTTTATTATAAGTTTTAATTATATTAATTTATTTTTGTAATGTGGATGTAATAATTTATGTAAAAAATTAAAAATGAATGTTTTTATTTCATATTTGAATAAAAAATTTCAATATATATTCATTAAAAGGATACATTATTTTATCTTTAAGGAAAAGCTTATTTTTTAAAAGATAAAAAAATATTCTAATTTATTACATTTTTATTTACCATTATCAAACTCACTCCATTTACAACTTTAACACCATCCACCTCAGATAAATACAATAATGATTATTACTAATTATTTTCTAAACTAGAGAATATTTGTAGCACAGATATAAACTTTAAACCTCAGTTAAAGATTAATATATATGATATTTGAATTTTAAACATACACACACATGGAGTTATTCACCTTTCTCTTTCCCATGTGTAATATATTTATAGATATATTTAACAACCCCCATTCTTTTTAAATTCATATAAATAAAGATACAATAAAAGACAAATGACCGCCAAGATTTATTTTGTGCTGAACCAGCACTCATCAGTTGACCTAGGTCATTATCTCCCGTATATATCTCTATTATATGAAGAGTATTTATCTATAGTAAATTTTTATTTACCATTGTCAAACTCACTCCACTCACAACTTTGACACCATCCACCTCAGATAAATACAAACAATGATTATTATTAATCATTTTCTAAACTAGAGTAAACCTATAAACAAACATGATTTCTTTAAATCTGAAATCTTTGTAGTTACTTTTTTTTTTGTTGGATCCCTTCCTTCATTTAATTACGTTAAACACATTCACACCAAAATGATTTTTGACATTTATAACAAAAATTGATATTTTAAAATAAAATAACAGAGGAACTGTTAAAAAATAAGCATTTAATAACTTAAACAAAATGTATAATTTATAAAAACTACTTTTTTTCCATATGAAAAACTTAACTGAGTTTACAAAATGAATATACTATTGGGAATTCGAATCCATCTCCACCCCCAAAAAGTATTGCGTTCTCTCTTATTTCGTATTAATAAAAAAATTTACGTAAATATTATTTATGGATTAATTAATCAGATTTATAATTTGAAAATAATTTTTAATAAGAATTGCAAAAATATAATTAACATTAGTATAAATTAACATTCTACTACTTTAATGAAAACTTTTTTTAAAAAAAAGTTTATTAAATGTTTTTAGTAAATACCTTTTGTGCTTATGTTGAGGGGTAGGGGAAATTCTACATCAAATCCAGTCTAGAAATTTGTGGAGCTGTGTATAAAATTTGAAATGGTTCAAAAATATAGAAATATGTATTTGAATATATTTTTTTATTAGTAACTTAATACAACTGTGCAAAGTAATGACGCGTACTGTCATATCTCCATTCGTAACAACAAAGTATTTATAGATTACTGGTGTTTAATGTTTTGTGTGATGATTATTGTATGTATCTGATTTATTCCACCTTATTACTTAACTTCTGTTATAGTTTATTTTATGTTTATTAAAAATAACATTTGAATTAGATTTGAAATATGGCAAATAAAAGTTTGTGCTATTTGCATTTGCCGCAGGCCTTCCCTGTAAATAATTTTGTTAAAAATTTAAATACAGTTAATAAAAATTCTTAATGTAGTATTTTAAAATTACTTTAAATACCATTTTCTTTTACCAAGCTAAACAATTATTTCATTGTAATATTAATAAATCTAAATTGACTTGTATAATAAACAATATTATTATTAACAAAAAATACATAAATACGTAGCTTATTTGAAGCTGATTAGATTTATAAATTTTATTTTTGTTTATGGATATCACAACTTTTTTATTATCAAATATATGCCTGATGATTTGAACATTTTCTGATTAAGAAATTGTTCAAAATAAATGATTTTTGTAAATTATTTGCCAATTACGTTTTGAAAATTAATGTTAAAAATCAACCTAGTAATAAATAGTTGTCAGTTTTTGATAATTGTAGATTAAAATTGTGTTTGCATGAAGAGAAGTATAATTGAGTATTTATATGAGCAGTGTAGTTGAAAACATTTTAAAAAGTACTTTTGTTGAATAAATAAAAAAAAGAAGTATGTATATAATGTGTTTTTAATATTCAACATACATACATAAAAATTTTATATAGAGATTTAGTTTCGTTTTATATTACTTATTAATTTCTGGTAACATTTCTTTTTTCCCCAGAAAGTATTCAAATAATATTATGCCCTAATGATTATAAAAACAAAAAGTTGAAATAAAATAAGGAATCTAAACAATTTTAGTATGTCAGAAATAGTATAATTATTATATGGGAGATTCATAGAGTAAAATACAGATTCATAATTCTGTGTGATTATAAAAAAAATTTATAGAAGGACATTACATTTATATCGGCCTTTCAAGCCAATGTAATTACAATTATATACAGACGCTATAAA